>VZTD01002387.1:1275276-1336065 GCA_013397725.1 Rhagologus leucostigma
GGAGGGAGGGAGGAGGGAGGGAAAGCGCCGCCGCTTCCTCCCGTCACTAAAGCAATAACCTATTAGGATTTTTTTTTTAATGTTTTTTTTTGGGCAACTGTCACCCCAGAGCTAAAGAGGGAGAAGCACCGCCAGACCAACTCTTGCCATTTCCAGTCAGAAGTTGCAGACTTCATGTAGCTGCCTCTGCTCTGCCGAGAGAGGGATGGGAATGGTGTGCAGTGCAGAGTGAAAAATACCCCGCTCTAAGAAGTGCACCGGATTTTTCTCTTGCTGTTTGTTTGGGTTCTTGTGTGCACGTTAGACACCCAAAGGATCGCCGCTTCATAGGAATGAAACGTGGAGAGGATGACTAACGACAGAACTGTGAATTTGTTCCCTGGAGTTGCTAATTTGCCACCCCGAAGCAACACATATATCGAGGAGGAAGCGTTTGGCTGCTGCTGATTTCTCCAAAACTGGTGGTTTACCAGATGCATTGTGCTGTATCTGCTGGAACAGATCATTGCTTAGCTGCAGCAGATCGTCAAAGGTAGACAACTAACGTAAGTGCAAAGTTACCCTTACACTGGGATGCATTTCCTTTAAAGAAAAAAAAAAGCCAACACGCAGTATATTTATCTAGGGAAAGAATCAGTGTTTGGGATTCAGTTGAGGTTGGTGGGAAAGGCTCACCTACTCGCTGTCTCTGCATCCCTACCTGCATTACTCTGTTGGAAGTAATCACAGGCATCAGTTACCGTGCAGCTTAATGCAGATAAGATTAGTGCTTAGGGCTGCCTAGTTCCGTCAAGCTGTAGGTGCTGGCAGCCTTGCACCCCGATAATTCGCGGCTAGCAGTGCATGCAAACAGAAGTCTGTCAGTCGCTTTCTTTTTTTTTTTTTCCACCTGCATTATTAGTCTGCAGTATTTATATGTGGCAGCTGCTAATATCATCCTGGAGGGAGATCAGTGTCAACAGGGAAAGGCTGCACCTTTTTTCATTCTTGTGTCATCAGAAAATGTATATTCCCCCCCCCGTAAACATGCTTCTTGCTTCTAAGTTACATTTGGAATTTCCAGCCTCCTGATTTAGACTGTGTTTAAAAACAAATAAAGTTTTAGGTTATTAAACAGAAGGAGAAGTATCCAACATCTGGAGAAGAAACATTGAGCTGAGAGTGTAAGAAACTGTAAGTCCTGTTATTGTCTCATCAGTTAACAGGGATGTGAAGTAGCCAGTGACGACTGCTGCAGCAGCAGCATGTCCGGGTGGTTATTTCCCAGTACGATAGCTGTAGAGCGGCATGCCAGGCACAGCGAGCAGAAAAAATTCTGGTTAGCAAGAGCTAAAAAATATGTATGGAAGCAAACAGCAAATTACATTTGGCAGCTGACATAGCAGTTAGAATCCAGAAGTAGTCCGGGAAGGTTTTTTACTTGCACCAAATGACTGGGTGGAGGAGGGTAGAGGGGGAATGCACGTTACAGATTACACGGTGTACCAAGAAATTATTCAGAAAGTACGTGTCGAAACAGTAGCTACCCTTAATCCTGCAAGTAGTTATTTTCATTTGCACTCTGTGCAAATGCAGCCGATGGGATATTGGTGCATTTGTCCGGAGGGCTTGCTTGTAAAAGGGAGCACTAGGAAAATGTACTGCTGGAAGCGTGCATTGCAAAAACAAGTAGTAGTTGGAGATTGTGGATTTATCATGCCTAAAAAAACAATAATGCTGTTCTGTGTGGTTGTGTTGACAGTGATGTCTCCAAATAAGAAATGAGATGTAATGCATCCTGCAGTCCATGCATGCCTCCTCTTGCAAATCGCACATCATTCCTCTCTGGAAACCTTTAAGTCCTAAAATCCGTGAAAAGAGAATAAAAACATTATCATGGACCTGAGGGATTTTTACCTGTTGGCCGCTTTGATTGCCTGTTTAAGGCTGGATTCTGCTATAGCTCAAGAACTTATTTACACTATTAGAGAGGAGCTGCCTGAAAACGTACCCATAGGGAACATACCAAAGGACCTGAACATTTCTCATATCAATGCTGCCACAGGGACCAGTGCCAGCCTTGTCTACAGACTGGTGTCGAAAGCAGGGGATGCACCACTGGTCAAAGTGTCCAGTAACACGGGGGAAATATTTACAACGTCTAACAGAATAGACAGAGAAAAACTATGTGCTGGAGCTTCCTATGCAGAAGAAAACGAGTGTTTCTTTGAACTTGAAGTGGTGATTCTCCCTAATGACTTTTTTAGGCTGATCAAAATAAAAATCATTGTAAAGGATACTAATGACAATGCGCCTATGTTTCCATCCCCTGTCATCAATATCTCCATCCCAGAAAACACTCTGATCAACAGTCGCTTTCCAATCCCATCAGCAACAGATCCTGACACAGGTTTCAATGGTGTGCAGCACTATGAGTTGTTAAACGGGCAGAGTGTCTTTGGACTGGATATTGTAGAAACTCCAGAAGGGGAGAAATGGCCTCAGCTGATTGTGCAGCAGAACTTGGACAGAGAGCAAAAGGACACCTACGTGATGAAAATCAAAGTGGAGGATGGAGGTACCCCCCAGAAATCCAGCACAGCTATCCTGCAAGTCACAGTAAGTGATGTCAATGATAACAGGCCAGTGTTTAAAGAGAGTCAAGTAGAGGTCCATATACCAGAGAATGCCCCTGTAGGCACCTCTGTAATTCAGCTTCATGCTACAGATGCTGATATAGGAAGCAATGCGGAAATCAGATATATTTTTGGTGCCCAAGTCGCCCCTGCAACCAAAAGATTTTTTGCTTTAAACAACACTACAGGGCTGATTACAGTTCAGAGGTCCTTAGATCGGGAAGAGACTGCTATTCACAAAGTGACAGTGCTGGCTAGTGATGGTAGCTCTACACCTGCCCGGGCAACTGTCACCATCAATGTCACTGATGTAAATGATAACCCTCCCAACATAGACCTCAGGTACATAATAAGTCCCATCAATGGCACAGTGTACTTATCTGAGAAAGATCCCATCAATACAAAGATTGCCCTAATTACAGTTTCAGATAAGGACACTGATGTGAATGGCAAAGTGATCTGTTTCATTGAGAGAGAGGTCCCCTTCCACTTGAAAGCAGTTTACGACAACCAGTATTTGTTAGAGACGTCTTCCTTGTTGGACTATGAGGGCACCAAAGAATTCAGCTTTAAAATTGTGGCTTCTGATTCTGGCAAGCCCAGTTTGAACCAGACTGCCCTGGTAAGAGTTAAGCTGGAGGATGAAAATGACAACCCTCCGATTTTCAGCCAGCCTGTAATTGAGCTGTCAGTTTCTGAAAACAACCGGCGTGGTCTATACTTAACAACTATTAGTGCCACAGATGAAGACAGTGGGAAAAATGCAGACATTGTTTATCAGCTTGGTCCTAATGCCTCCTTTTTCGATCTGGATCGAAAGACAGGAGTTTTGACAGCCTCCAGAGTTTTTGACAGAGAAGAGCAGGAGCGTTTCATTTTCACTGTTACAGCTCGAGACAACGGCACCCCTCCTTTGCAGAGTCAAGCGGCTGTAATTGTCACTGTGTTGGACGAAAATGACAACAGTCCCAAATTTACTCATAATCATTTCCAGTTTTTCGTATCAGAGAACTTACCAAAGTATAGCACGGTGGGAGTGATCACAGTGACCGATGCGGATGCTGGGGAAAATAAAGCAGTGACCCTTTCCATCCTGAATGACAATGAAAACTTTGTGCTGGATCCATACTCTGGAGTTATAAAGTCCAATGTTTCTTTTGATCGAGAACAGCAGAGCTCTTACACCTTTGATGTTAAGGCAGTGGATGGAGGGCAACCTCCTCGCTCTTCTACAGCGAAAGTAACCATAAACGTGATGGATGTTAATGATAACAGTCCTGTTGTCATCTATCCACCTTCTAATACTTCTTTTAAGCTGGTGCCGCTCTCAGCAATTCCAGGATCGGTGGTAGCCGAAGTCTTTGCTGTGGATATAGACACTGGCATGAATGCTGAGCTGAAGTACACGATTGTAAGTGGCAATAACAAGGGTTTGTTTCGGATTGATCCAGTGACAGGTAATATCACTCTGGAAGAAAAACCAACTCCTAATGATGTGGGGCTGCATCGCTTAGTTGTCAACATAAGTGATTTGGGTTATCCCAAATCCCTGCATACTCTTGTGCTTGTATTTTTATATGTAAATGATACTGCTGGAAATGCCTCTTATATTTATGACTTGATACGCAGGACTATGGAAACACCTTTGGATCGGAACATAGGGGACAGTAGCCAACCCTACCAAAACGAGGACTATCTCACAATCATGATCGCTATTGTGGCGGGTGCCATGGTTGTCATAGTGGTGATATTTGTCACAGTTCTTGTTCGCTGTCGACATGCGTCCAGATTCAAAGCTGCCCAGAGGAGCAAGCAAGGTGCTGAGTGGATGTCTCCCAATCAGGAAAACAAGCAAAACAAGAAAAAGAAAAGGAAGAAAAGGAAATCTCCAAAGAGCTCCCTTTTGAACTTTGTGACCATTGAGGAGTCCAAACCTGATGATGCAGTTCATGAACCTATCAACGGGACAATAAGCCTTCCAGCAGAGCTGGAGGAACAAAGTATAGGAAGATTTGATTGGGGCACAGCACCACCAACAACCTTTAAGCCTAACAGTCCTGATCTTGCCAAGCATTACAAATCTGCCTCTCCGCAGTCTGCTTTTCATCTCAAACCTGACACTCCAGTTTCAGTGAAAAAGCACCATGTGATTCAGGAACTCCCGTTGGACAACACCTTTGTTGGTGGTTGTGACACCCTTTCCAAACGCTCTTCCACTAGTTCAGATCACTTCAGTGCCTCAGAGTGCAGTTCCCAAGGAGGCTTCAAGACAAAGGGCCCCTTACACACCAGACAGGTAAACGAGCACTTTTACTGGTCTATAAGTACTGCATACAAGTGCCCGATCAACCAGTATTGAAAGTGCCACTGTGTTGTGGGGTTTTTTTTTTTGTTTCATTCTAATTTAATTTAGCTAACATTATGGGGGGAACAAAAAAAAATATCAAACTGAGCACCAAAACCAAGAACAAATAAACAAACAAAAACCTTGAGCCCTTTATCATTTACCTGGGGCTTAATGATGCATTTGCAAAATGCCTCTGATACTTTGGGTTTTGAAGAATTTTGATTGTTAGAGGACTGTTATGCCTTCGTGCATGTGCATATACCTGTGTATAAACAAAACTGAAGAAAAAGACTTTTTTTTTTTCTCCCCAGTATTTAACTGTCCAATTGTAAAAGTTATTGAAGAACTGTTTCCTTAAATGCTAAATTTCAGTCAGAAATGTGACTGTTTCAAGATTGAAGGGGTATGTACATTGTTTCAAATTTCGAAGTGAATTGGCTTGAATTCTTTTCCATTTCAAGCTGATTTGGAACCTTGCTAAGTTAGTGTTACTAAAAGGGTTAATTTTTTTTCCCCTAACAAAGACAGCCAAATTTCCAAGCTACTGCATCAGTGAAGCACGTGGTTTATTGGTAGGATATAGCTAAGCCATACGTAAAGTCTTCCTCTTGTTTGAGTTCAACATAATTTTGTTGTAATAGATGAAAGTTGGTATCGCATAGACAGTTTGCTGCATATTTAAAAAAATGGCCAAAGCATACTTTTGAAAGGAATGCGTTCTCTGAATACATCTGAATTATGCAGGAAAAAGAAAAAAGTCCGTCCATTGTAAATATTTTCTCATCTTAGTAATGCATATGATCTGACATAGCTCATTTTAAACTGTGAAACACGCCATATGAAGAGGGATTAGGAGGCTGAGAGACTCATATTTCAACCAAATCCAGCATTAGGTTTTTTTCTTAGGTCTAATAATTCCTTGCTAATAAAGATTTAAATGCGGTGCTGTCTTAATTTATTTTACGGGCGCTCGTCTTCGGGCGCCGCGGGAGCGCGCGCGCGCGGCCCGTAGATGGCGCCAAGGCACCGCGCGGCGCGCGCTGGCCCCGCGCCAGCCCTGCGGAGGCTGAGGGGGCCGGGGGCGGGCAGCGCGGAAGGGCCGGGCCGGGCCAGCGTTCCAGCCAAAGAACCCTTTTCTTAACGAGAGCCGCGCCGGAGCAGGCACGGGTTAAGTTTGCGTCCTTGCGAGGCGGCTTCCTCGGTGCTCCGTCGCCGCAGAGGCTCGGTCGGTGTTGGGAGTCGCATCCGTGTTCCTTGCGGGCGCAGTACCGTCCAAGTGATAGTGATTTGTCTGAATTTGTTAGGGATATGGATCCTAGGGAACCAAGCGAGACACATTTAGGCTTGTCTTTGAAAAAAGGTTTTGACAGTAGCCAAGTTTAGGACACAGTCATCGTCTTGCTGTTGCATTAGCCTTATCTGAGATGAATGTGCCGTTCCCAGCAGTGTGTCTTGACTTTGGGTGTCTGTAAGGTGTCACACTAACAAGATGCTAAGATAATAAAACAAGCACTTTGGAGGCAGTTCTGCTAAAGTAACTGCTCTGACACAACTCCTTAAAACGAAACACTGAAAACACTACAGAAGAATCTCACAAACCCCTAACCTCTCTAAGGGATTTTAAGGAAGGGTATACTCCCCAAGCCATCTCACAGCACCGTACACACACTGTCAGCGTAAGTCAGAAAAAGAACCGATTAAAAATAACACCCGAAAAAATTATGGAAGAGCTCTGCGTCATCTGTCCTTACTTGTCTGAAGTTTTCTCCTCAGTTTTGGTTGCAAAATGCAGTCCCCCCGAACTGCATATTGCTTTTCTGTTCTGAGATCATTTTAATTTAAGCTTAAATTAGTTTTCCAAACTCTGTTCGAAAACTCAGACTTAACTCCCTGTAGTATCTAGAGGCAGTTGGAACACCCAAAATTTTTTATGTGACAGAATGTGTAAACTCTGCATGGCAAAATTGAACATGAGGGAAAAAAACCTCACACACCTATACCAAAAAAACCTGACGGTATTTCCGGAGTTACCTGTGTTCATTACATTAAATACACTGGTGTCCATTTAATAATATATGTAATTATAACTATATATGGATCTGATTCAAATTTCACTGAGGTCTTAGTGTATCCTTTTTGAAGTCAGCAGATACTCTTGATTTGGATTGCTCCCTGAAAAAGCTGCATTATTATATGTAAATGAAAATACAACTCTTTCTTAGGTAGACAGTTACCTAAACTGAGCTTGTACATTTTTATTCTCTGGGGAACAAGATAGTGTCTTTTTGGTTTTTTTTTCTCCCAATGATGAGTGTTACAGGATGTAATCTCTTTTTATGCTTCCTTGTCAATTTTGGCTGAAGTAGTATAACCAGCAATGGTAGTAATCATAAACAATCTTCCTATTCTTCTGTCTGTAATTCCTGAAAGTAGGATGCATCTTAGCTAATATTCATTGGCACAGGAGTGAAATACTCCATCATAGGTCTTTCTTTTAGATTGTGATAGAGTATGGCCTTTAAGCAAAGTATTCAGATTTAAAGATCTTACTGAATAGTAGTGTGTGCTACTGCTACAGCATCTGAAAAAAAAAAAATTACAAATTCCTTTAGGAAGAGATACTTAGTTCTGTGCCATTGTACTGTTTTCTTCAGGTTTAACATAACTAATTTCTCTGCATCTATTGTTGAGTTAAGTTACTTGTGTAACTTCAGTAACTTGGTGTGTTTTGTAAAGAACAGGGGAATTGTTGTGGATGATGTTAAGATAGGGAAAGACAAAATATAGGATAAATATATGTCTAAGAAATACTATCATCATTCACCTTTACTTACACTTTCTTTTAGTGCAAGGTAAACACTCACAGTGTGTCTTGCAGATACATTAATATTAGCAAAGAGCTAAGACCTAAGTCAGTACTTGGACTTCATTCAAGCAAAATCCTGTTACTTTTGATGGGCATGTGGCCCTAGAAATCTGTTAGTACTGGGTCTTAAGTCAAAAAGCTTTTAGAATTAAAATATATATATTGTTCAATAAAAAAAATCTTAGGTTTTTTGGGGGGGTTTTGTGGGGTTTTTTGGTTTTTTTTTGGTGGGCAATTTTTGTGCAATCATCAATAAATTTAGTGGAAATTCTGTGGTTAAGTCTTTACATGTGGCTTTGAATTGTACAGACTGATGTTTCACAAGTACCCAGTATGAAAACCAAAGCCTTCTTCAAGTGCCTATCTTGCAGTAAACCTGGTGGATGCTCTGAAAAGAGCATTTTTGAATACTTGAACTTGGGATTGTTCTAAATGCTAATTCACATAATTAGGAGTATGGAAAGGCTGTTGCACACCACCAGCTTATATAGCTAAGCTTCCAAAATCAGTGTTATGACTCATAAAGAATACTGAAATCTATGCAGGCTTCTCAATCAGTGTTCTTTTCAGTATTTGATTGAACTTAAAAATGCGCTTCAAATTAGTAAATCATTACACCAAACAGCTACATAGAAATACAGCAGAAGACGACATGTATTCTTCTATGTGAAAGACCTCTTTTGAAAAGCAAATAAACAGACAAAAACTCCTACTCAATGTCATTAGATTAACAATAGATTAAATAATAAAAGAAATTAGGGCCAATTTACTGTGGTTATCCCAATTTTAAATTATAACAACTTTATTTAATCAGATTTAAAGCACAGCAGTGACAAATAACACAGGTTTAAAAATACGTATCAGTATAGGTTATGGGCAAAACCTTCATTCCTAACCAAAATGCATTTAGGCATGTGCTTAACTTTCATTTAGCATGGTAGAAATGAAGCAGATCCTTAAAGTCCAAGTCACTTGAGATGTTGTCTTCAAGAAAGAGTCGTAAGCACACTATAAGCACTTTTCTGAATCAAGATGATAATTTAGAAATTTTGGAAACGTGCACAGTTCTAGTAGATTCAGGAAAGCTGAATATATGTTAACACTGTCCTTGTATTTCTGTGCTCTAGTGGCGGAAATTAAGGATTTGGGGCTTGAATGACACATTAAATACATTCCGTACTAAAGTGTATTTTTAATCTTATACTCAGTAACATAAGCTCTGTGGAGGTTGCTTTAGTTCTTTTTCAGCCAATGGACTTCTTGCCTGATCAAGGAACAAGTAGCCAGGCTCGTGCTGATCAATGCACATCACTTAAGCTTTATGTGGCAAATCTAATTGATGTTGTCTTACTCTGGAGTGCTTAAATTTGTAAGTTTGGAGTTTATGTAAGAGAAAAGAAAAGCTGAAAACATTAATGACTCTTAATTTGATACGCTTAGAGTGGCAATTTCAAGGTGCATAAGTTGATGGAAATCTGCATTGGAACAGCAGTGCAGAGCTTACGTCACCTGCAAATATTAAAATTCTGTAACCATAGCATTCCACAATTCTGCACGCAGTATTATTTTTAGTGGCCTTGTTTCATTACTTAGTATAAATAAAAAATACATACATTCTTTTGTGTGCTTAATTTGGTTTATGTGTTAGCATGGATATTAGTCTTGGCTGAGGACTAGTCATCTGGAAAAGTGTCTGCATGTAAAATTCAATTGTTTTCTAGTTCTGTATATTTATATATCTATACTAAAATATTTGAAATGGTGATAATGTACAGTGTATTTTTTTCTATTGTTGTATAACTGAAAAATAGGTTAACAGATTTTGCTCGACTGTCTAAAGAAATTCATCTTTGAGCTGAGACCAAGCATGGAAAATTTCAGCTGAAAAGAAGAATTTTTCAGAAAGTTAAGAGCATGTGAAAACTGGGAGTTATAATGGAAATCTGAACATAACCCTAAGCTATAATACTATTTTCAATAGTGACAGTAGACATGCTAAACTAGAGTAGGGAACATTTAGTGTATACAGATCAGACAGTAAAAGCTTAGTAATCGTCATTCCTCTTTAAATGTTTCCTGTGCAGAAGATTTTTATCAGCATCACTGAAGTCTCATCTGTCCCAAATATCCAAAGCCAAAGTTTCACATATGCTAAGAAATTTGTGCCACACATGTGAGTGAGAACTGGATCTTGAGAGTTTTATGCTATTGCAATATTGTGATAATGTTCTTTTGTATATAGGAACAAGGGCGAATCTTTTTAGTTTCCATTTCAGATTTTCACTTCCAAAGAATCTCTTCTTCTAGCACAGCAAAACCATATCAGCCACACTTTATTGACAGCAATTTTATTGTAGCTAGAGGCTTACAGTAAGCTGTTTATTGCTGTTCCCTAACGCAGTTGACAGCAATTGGGGAATTAATTTTCTTGCCCCTGATGTGCTTTCTTGGGTATAAACAACAGATGTTAAAGATATGAAAACCGTGACCCATTTACATTCAGCAACTCTTTATGGGCGCAGTCTACCTGTCTAAGGTGCAGGTTTTAAGCCCTGAGTAATTTTGCTCCATCAGTTCTAGGATTCTTACTTTTACAATAGAAATTTTTATCTTGATAAATACTATCCGAGGGCTGGATACGTAATGCCTATGGATAGATCCTCATCTAGGCAATTTCTGTTCAAGAATAGCTGGGTTCAAGTTTCATTTAGTTCAGGAGATGCTGTATCTTCTTACTCTACCATTTAATTGCATTGAACATATAGGATTTAACTGACAAAATGGACATATAGTGTTCTGAAAGATCTAACAGGAATTACAGGTGATACCTGAATTTTTGGTATCACTTCTTTCACAGAACATCATGGTGGTCTGTAAAATCTAAGTTTCTAATCATAAGTTTCCTCAGTTGCTATTCAAGTACAGCCATGTCGCATTGATTCTGTAATGTCCATTTCTTCCCTGGAGAAAAAAACATACATAGAATCATGTACTACTTCTTCCTTCTTTTATTTCTTTGGCTTTCCAGCTTGTGGCACAATGTATGTAAAATGATTTATCCCCATGCACTGATGTGGGCACTTAATCAGTTCATTCCTGGTTTACATGAGATAACGTTCCATTGAGTGGAAAGATTTCCCAGACTGTAGATAAGAGATGAATGGATGCTATCATATTTTACTGAAGTGTGGGGGGAGGAGAACATCTTTTGTTCATTTCTACTGGCATCTTGTAGAAAGATATTTGCTACATAAGAGGCTTTAGTATCTTACCTAACTGAGATTTTAAGTGTTAGTCTAGACACAAAATACGTGTTAAATGCTCCCTTATAATTAAAATACCATACACAAAAAGTTCCCCCTAATGGAGTTGCAATAATTTTCTTGTAATGGATTATTTTCTAGTGAGCTATAAAATCTGTCTTGAAGCAGCAATAGCTATTTCTGACAGGAGATGCCTTAAATTGATATTGCTACTTTTTCATTGGTTGTGAAATTATGAAAACTTGAAATAAAAAAATAAATTGTTTTGAATATCAACATTGTTGTAGCTGTACAAACCCGTGTGTATATTATTCCTGGAACCACTGTTTCAGGAAAACGTAAAAGCCACTACAGTTTTGGTACAGAATTCATGTTGATCGTGCTAAAAATATTGGGACTTTCAAATCTTGGAATGATTTGGCCTTCGTTCCAAATTTAATTTTTGGGTTTTGTGTATACTGTGAATTATATGTGATAATACACAGAAAGGTAGTTAAAAACCTGATTTGTAATCATACTGAGGTGTCTTAATTTGTACCAGTCTCAAAAGTTACCCATTCTTTCCTGCTTCTTTTTTCTTTTGCAGCAAGTGAGTAGCAGGGGAGATTATTTTAAAGTCTTTGGCATGGGTTTTCCTGCATCTTCTGTTGCACGGAGAGAAAATTTTGTAATTCAGCATTTGTCAGGATTTTTTTGGTGTGTAGAATCTGTAGTTTCCTATGACCTGATGTTGTAGTTTTGCCATTTCTTTTGTGAAATGTCACACTGAACTTTTTGTGCACAAATATTAATATTATTACTTGCAAGTTGGTCTGGAAAATGCATACTTCCTCTTACAAGAGGACTATAAAGAGCCTTTTTCTAGAGTAACAGTTCATCATTTGAAATTGAATCCAAGCTGGGATAAATCTGCTGATTTATTCCATATGCAGCTCTTTCTAATGTTAACTTCTTTATAAAAGGAATAGGATGATGTTGAGATAATATTTCCAAAATCTAAAAAATATGTAAAATTAATCAGGAGTGAAGTTAATTTAAAATAATTTTATTTTGAGCTGAATTTAATAAAATGGGAAAGATCAACTGTCAGATTTTTCTTCCTTCTTTTGTTTACTCCCCCAGGTTCGCAGAAAAGCAGAGTTTTAAAATAACTGCCTCTTCCCAGCCCAAAAAATGAAATCGGATATTCTCACTGGCTGATAGCTGAAAGGGAATCACTATTGATATTGATTTATAAAACACTTTGTAGCCTGAAACTGATATTCATTCATTCGCCCTCATTCCTTCCAGTGAAATCGTCAGATGCTTCATTTGTTGTTCTGGAGGATGTTCTTAGTGTGTCCTAGGCTTTCATGTGTTACTAGTAAGAAAAATCTGTGATTGGTTTTCTTAATCATTAAAAAGTGTTAAATATCTGCCTGTACAATATTTTTCATCAAATGAACTAATTTAGCCTATGCCTTATAAGGTCATACAGCCTTTAAAACACTGAAGAAGTCAAGAGGAAGACCATGCTTCAATTGTGAGTGGTATTTGCTATTCTTACAGCCACTTGTTGAGTGGTAGCCAGCAGTAGTATCTCTTAAATGGCTAAGCCCGCTAGATGCAAATATCTGTTGCCTTCAAAACACATAAGGGTGTGGAGGCAATTGTGTTTCTGATGTAAAGGTTCTGTGGGATGCGTATGTTTCTGCATATGACCTGTGTCACTGCTCTGCTGAACTTCATGGTGAAATGCTTTGACCACTGAGGTCTATCTTCTCTTACCAGAATTTTTTGGAAGAAAGTTTTCACAAAAGTTTGGTTTTACAGGAGGGGATCCAGGAGCTCCAGAGACGAGTGCAGACTAACGAATTTTAAGAGAACACTTCTTCTTATGTTGACAGCATGCACAGCCAGAAAGGGAGTGATATTTAACTCCTGTTTTTAGTAGCTTTCCATTCAGTGAGATAGGTGTTGGGAATATTGTTGTTATTCCAGTCCCTCTTCTTGCAGCGTGTAATGAATATATCTTAACAACATGATTGCTTCAGATACCCAGCTTCTGATTGTGGATCTAGCCTTATTTCTGTCAGCGATGTTCACAGAAAGTATCATTGTGCAGTTTTCACCAGTACACTTAGCTGGTAGTGCCTGTGCACACAGTGCATTTTGCTTCTGTTGACACTATGGTGGGATTCATCTTGTCTGACTTCTAATTGTATAACACATGTAATCTGCTTCACTGGGTTTGTGATTTACTCCACCCTGAAGAAAATATGGTGCTTTAAGCTGGTTGCCAAAGCTAAGCAACACAGTTTGGTGAGATGCATCCCATGTCCAGTGAAGAGTATAATTCGGTGTGATCCGTATTCTTCACTTTCCTGGTGAAAAGCATTATCCAGTCCATTTTTCTGACTGAAGTCGAGAGAAGGGTTTTAAGGTTATGTATTTCTTTAAGTGAAGGTATTATTTGAATAGTGCATGTGGGCACAAAAATGTATGTGCAGAGTTGCCTTTGGAAAAGTCTTTAGATTATGACTCAAATTCAAAGGCTTCCAAATCAGCAGAAAGAGTCCTACTGACTTCTTATTAAATTGTTGTCTGGCCATCAGCTATCTATTTTAGTAAGACAGTGCAATGAAACACCAGTTATTTTGTTTTGGTGCTGTTCCGAGTATTTCTGTTTTTCCTCAGCACTGCATGTTCCTTGGTACCTTGTTCTCTGACGCTTAGTACAGGCCATTCACATTATAGTGTAAAAATTTTTCTTTTACCTCTCTGGTAAAAGGTATGTGTCTATAGCAGTATGAATTTTCACTCAGTTGTCAGACTGTTTCCTTTCACGGTTGCAAAAATACAGGTCAGTGATGTGCTAGTGTTACCACTAAGAGAATTTGAAATTGCCTTCAGTTTGTGACAACAGTACCCTGAAACATGGATCCACTTGAAGTGTGCGGCATCCAGAGCAGCAGGAGGTAGACTGTGT
The DNA here is from genome assembly GCA_013397725.1 of Rhagologus leucostigma. Lineage (NCBI taxonomy): Eukaryota > Metazoa > Chordata > Aves > Passeriformes > Rhagologus > Rhagologus leucostigma. Next base: position 1,289,336 of record VZTD01002387.1, read on the forward strand.
ACCAGTTGCAAAGCTCTAGTCATCTCCCATATTTTTAACTACTGCCAGATGAATAAGAAACTAACAAAAACAACAGAAACCCAAACGAAACAAAAACAAACAAACGAACAACGCCCACCCCCCCCAAATTAAATCTTCATCTGCTAAGGACAGTAAACATTGCCCGTCAAAATTTAATCTCTCTACTGTACAAGAGAAGGACTTTGCTATTTGAGATTTCATCAGTTTCATTGCAGAAAGCTGTTACATCTGTCAAACATTTCAGTTTGAAATGAACGCCTGATTTTTTGCCTTTGTATGCTACAAGAGCACCAGGTTGTCAATCAGCAGAAGTACAAAATGAGACAAGATAGGTGATCCACTGCTGTGATTGGCATTTTATTTTTATTTTACAACATCTTTTTTCTTCCTCAAACTTAAAAATAGCAGTATTTTTCTGTAGTGGGGTAACAGATGAGAAACATGGGTATAGTGAAGGGAGGCCCAACCCAATCCTGTTTGTTTTGGCTTCTGATGTCCATTCTGTTAAGAGCACTTGTACAGTCCAGGTGGACAGTGGGGCTGTAGGTGACTATGTGTATGAATTTTGTGAATGTCAATCCTGTGTGAATGAGATGAAAATATGAATGAGACTTAAATACACTTAATTTCGTTATTCCTCGTTCTTGCTGTAGTAGTAATGCATCGCAAAAAACCTCATGCAGCCCAAAATATTTAACCAGTAGGGCGGGACTGCTTCTGGGTGGGCTGTGTAGGCTTTCAGACTGCCTCCAGGCAAAGAGGGGGTCCAGAACCTTCAGCAAGTAATTTGAATCATGTAACATTTTTGGGGGTTTGATCTGCTTCCCTGAGTACAAATCAGAACTTTTGTTTCTTAATGTGATTTTTCAAATTCTGGACTAAGAAATGGACGAAAGCATAGGTGCTTTTTGAGGAGTTTGAGAAACTGATGCACTTGTGTGATTCTGTGATGTGTCAGTTGATAGCATCCCCACTGAACATCTCTGGATTTCAACATTACTCAGCTTTGCTGAATCTAGGCTTTGGCCTTCTTCTGTGCTTTAGCAGTTGATTAAGAAATATTCTAATCTGTCAGAGAGTACCAAGAAACTAATGGCTTGTGAAGTATTTTAGTCTTCAAGCTTCCACTATAAATTATATGAAAAATAGTGACATTTGGCTGATGCTTGAATACATCTCTTTCTTTTATGAGATACTGTCTCTGTCCTTTCATGTTTCTCTTTTTAATCTCTTCTTATATTCTCCAAGCACACTTATTTTTGTAAAACGTATTTATGCACATATTAGTAATCTGAGTTTTCCCTTCAAATAAATAGTATCACAGTGCAGAAGTGGCACATTTTATGTACTATCTGTTGTAGTACACCCAACTCATAACCACACATTCCTTGTGTCCACATGAAGACTTTTAATGAACCATCCTCTTTAAGAGTCAAAGATTTGAAGCATTTGGAAGCATATCTGGATAGCAGCATAATATGGAAAGCCATCCTATATCTGTTGTAGTTAAAACAAGTAGACAAAATAATTATTTTGTATATGTTTTACTTGCTCACTTTTTTCCTTTTCTTTTTTGTAAGATCACTCATACTTTTCTCATATATGGCATAACGCATTCACAATTTGTAGTAAGTGTGCTGTCTCACAGACTTATGATAGAAAATTGATTTTGAAAACAAGAACAAAAGATGTAAATCATGAAGCAGAAGAGTGGAGATTGCAACTCAGTAACTGGATAGTGCTTCTGGAATTCAGCAATTTGAAAGGGAGATTGGGATGAGAGATGAAAACATTCATATATCTTAACATTTCAAAATGATTTAAAGATGACTGAACTTGTAGGAAAACTTATTCTTTAATAAGAAAGCTGGCAGTTCTGCTGTGATATACAGATTGTCAGTGATCCTTGAGTCTACTTTTTCAAAGCGGTGTGCGGAGCACTTTTCAGCAGTGCAGTTTCATTCAGTGCTTGCTGAAGCTTTATAGATGGTGCAGATCACCTCCAGACAAAGTATGTCTCATTGTCGTCTATGACATTTATCTGTCATAAGTGTGTCACAGAAGTAATTCCCAATTTTAGAACTTTCATTCTTTGGATCAGTGGTGACCACATTAAAAAGCATTCTGCATTCACTGTCTCGCACTTGGTATTATTTAACATTTTTATGTCCTAGTGCTAAATACCAGCCTTAGTTGTATTCATCATTGTGGAAATTCATTTCAGTAAGCCTCTAGCTACTGAAAAGTGTTATATCTTACATCCTGCTGTCCTCAGTAAAGATAGTTGGGGGTCAGGAGAGCCCTCTGCACTGTGTGCTCCTGCTTGCTACTGCTCATGACATTTGGCATCTGATAGGGATGCTGTGATAGCACCTTCAATTAAAAGCCATAGGCAACAAGCATAACAAAGAGAATCCTTAAGACTGCTTAACATTATGCCATTGCCTCGACTGGAATAAAACCAGCATGAGAATAAATTGCCTGTGTTAGTTTAGTTGTGATCTTCACCTAAGCACTACCTATGAGACCTTAGACCTAGCAGAAAACCCTAGCGGGAGTATCGGGGGCTTTTTCTGAGATTGCTTAAATTTATCATATTTCTGTTAGAAAACACTGACACAATTCTATTCTAGCTTTAAAGCCTTAAGCTTTTGCTACCTGTTTTGGATTTTCATTACTTTTATGTCTATACAGTTACACAGATAATGAGAAGCCCAAAAATCCTGCATATCACTGCATGTAACACTGCTCTGCAACTATATACCACCTCATTAGTTTTTTCAGTAGCAGAGATAAGTTAGCATTCTGTCATGAAATCTGAACTGCCACCACATCTTGCTGAAGCTTATAAGCCATGCCATAGTAACTTTCACAAAGCACATTAACTCTTGCAACAGAAGATTCAGTCTTGTAAACACGAAGAAATCATATGACTCTTTCTATCTGTGAAGCCAATTTGTTTGACATTTTCTCCTGTAAATATTGCTGCTCATAGAAATCTTTTGAAATACAAAGGGAGAAAGTTCAGTTTTGTCTTTTTCTGCGCAATGGAATTGACTGAGATAGACCTAACCTCATTTACATTTGGACTGTACTGTACACTCATTAGTCTTTAAACACAATGTGCCTTTTTCTCATTTTTGTTAAGAGTCTACCTTCACTGAAAAAAAAAAAAGTGTTTTATATCAAGATTGCTGTTGTGAGGTATCTGCCTACATGTAAAATCCTTGTGGAGACAAGAAGCAGGTATTTTGTACGTTGATATATCTGGTCGAGGTCAGCCCAAAACAATACACTTGGGGTTGATCTCTACTGGCTATGTACAGGTGAAACTACAGAACCTTATCATTAGCAGGATTTTATACTACCTTACCTACTTCAGTGTGAAATCATGCTGCACTGTCTTGCAGTGAGGTGCCTTTGAGGATATGAATTATGTGTGTACTTACACTTGGTCCTTTAACACTTCTCAAGTGATGCCAAGTGAGTCTGTCCTACTGTCTGGCAAAACCATACAATTTGGTCCTGTGGCTGAATTAAAGTCCTTGGACTTTCACATATAATACTGATGATATTAGCAGAGGTACCCTTAAGAGTTCCTGCCGGGCTTGCATCACCATCTGGTGTAAGTCCAATGCATTTTCATCCATCTTCAATGTCGGTGTAACTGTTCTGGAAACGATGCTTGATTGCCAATGATTGCAGCTGCATACAATGGCTATAACTGAGTCACCCCCTAAGGCGGAGTAATATGACTCACCAAAATCAAATGTTAATTCAGCACAGGTCATTACATTGTGATGGTGATGGTATAGGTATGCCTGTATTCAATTTTTCCTAAAGTAAAACACAGTATTTTATAGGAAGCATGATCAGAATAAAACATTTCATCTATGGTCTACTCCATGTTGGCAATAAATGAGTAGACTAGGAACAAATGTCAGTTCCTTTGCAAGTGAGGTAAGCAGTCCTGGGGATGAGTTGCCTTCTCTGAATTTTTTTGTTCAGTAGCTTGAGTCTGCCTGCTCCTAAGAATGCACTTCTCAGTGCATGTCTTCCACCTTTTTTAAGGTTTCCCCTGAAACTGTCCATAGGTTTGGGGTTTATATCTCTTAAAATGTTTCTTTGTGTTGTCTCATCTCTTTATTTTTTTAACTAATCTCAGTGACTTTTTTTGATGTTTTCTACTTCTGAACTTTCTAGGTAATTTGCTTGCCTCATATACTGCGCAGGTGTTCCACCCATCCTCTCATTTTCAATATACTTTTATTAGTACTATATTCCCCCGCCAACCTACCTACAAGACCACATATTTGATACAGTCAGTAGTTACTCAGTGTGAGACATTTTCCATTCACATGTGATACCTGCTGGCTGCTGCTTCCAATTATGCCATATGCTGGAAAGCTGAGCTGTTGAAGTATTGGAGTCAATGTTGTAATCAAACTAGTTAAGAAGTAGCAGTGTGTCTCATAAAGGGTTCTGGACAATGTCTGATTTCTGCCATAAGCAAAATACTGACAAGTCCTGCTTTGTTTTGCTGCTTTTTCAGGTGGCAGAGAGCTAGACATACATTCATTATATTGTAAAATCATAACCTTCGAGATCTTGCTGAATCTGCCCTACAGCTATTTATCACATGATTGCAGGGAATGAAAATAACATTCTTCCTTCTACTAGGAATATGTTGCTAACCTTGGGGCAAGATAGTGCATAATTTTATGTGTGCCTAGTCTTGCTGTTATATATAGACTGTTTTGAGATGAATCAGTGTTATCATTTCCCAGAATTTAGCACTAGTGCTTTAGCAGAGCCAAAGAGATTTCATATACTTAGGCTCTTGGCTGAAATAGTGACCAGGGATCTCAAGTCTGAGTCAATTTATATTAATGCAATTTTATAGTCATGGACAAAGGCCAAAAAGATGCTAATATCATTTACTCCCAAGTTAATTTTTTTTTTTAGGTTAGGGCTGCATGTAGTGGTCTCTAAGTAAAGGCTATCTGAACCCAATTCTTATTTCATATCCATTAATTTAATATTTGTGAAATTACAGCTGTTTCCCTGATGGTTTTGCTTGTAATCAAGAGTTGAACCTGTCTCCTCACATTTGTGCTGTAATCCCTCTTTCTTCCTCCCACAAACAGGCTGAAGGAAGCTCAAAGATCTTTAACACTTTTTTCTTTCCTGTGGCACCCATCCTTCTCTTGGCAGCTTCTTGAGTAATATCTGGGTTTAAACAAGGAGCATTAATTCACTTTAAATAGCAAGAATTATGAAAGCTGAAGCTCAGTCCCTTTTCACAGTTTCCAGTTTAACCTCTGAGCTGCCAATCTGCTGCTTCTATAAGCGTAGCTCTACTACAGCTCTGTACCAAATACGTAGCTCTTACTTCTTGAGTTACTTTGTTTGCGGGGTGATGTGCAGTGAGCAGTTTTAAGCACATTGAAATAATCTCTGATACTACATAGACACTGTCATGGCTCACTTTTGAGCTACTTATGCATACAGACAACATTTTCTAGTATTGTCTAAGGATAAACATTTCTGGAAAAAAATTTCCAAGCTATGTAAATTGAGTTTCAGGTTTTAGCATCTGTGATACTTTAACATCTTAAGAACAGCAGGATAGCATGAAATTAACAGAAAAAGACTGAGGCAGATGCTGATGAAAACAGTTGAATATGCAAATCAGGCTACATCCACTGTTTTAAGAAATGAAATAGTTTCAAGTGCAGTTGTTATGATGGTCTGTGCCCTTAACAGGAACTTGTACAGTTATAAAATAGATGTTACTTTCTAATCAAGGGGGACAAAATAATCACATTTCTAGTTTATGGAACTGTGATATTTTTAAGTAGTTCAAGACAATGGTAAAATGCCTTATACTTAATCCAAACCCACTGGAGCTTCAGATTATGCTGTTCCAACTTGCTGTGTGAATTTTCTTCAGGGGATTCCTAGTTGATTAAAGCTTGATAAAAACTGACGTCAGGAAGGGAGAAATTTGTTTTTATTCTCTTCTGTATTGAGTTAGCTGTCCCAAAATATAGGTATGAAAGCAGCAGTCCACTTTTTCAGACAGCTGAGGCAAACATAACAATTTTAAATTCTGCAGAACATACTTGGGCAAAGTGCCCATTTATTTTACTGAGAATTTTGCCTGATTAAGAACTGTTTCCCCCTTATCTCTGAGTTTCTTGGACAAACTGTGTTGACTCTGATCCAGTAAAGTAGAGCAAGCTTCTTAATCTGGCACATTAAATAAAAGCTCAGCTGGGAAAGGAATGCAGTATTTTGTCTTTGCATTTCAATTGGGTTGAAACTTCTTATTTTAAGCTCAGGCTGTAAGATTCATCTTCAAGCAATAAAACATCATACACAAAGTCAGGTGATAGATGCTTGTAATGAATACAAGCATACGATGGCACATCTTTGCTGTTAATAAAAACAAAAATAAGTAAGTGCAGCATTCAGACTTCCTTATTCATTTCTGTCAAGCAATTCTGTTTTGACTTCAGCATTCCTGCTGTTTGGAGTCGTGGACCTTTCTTTTAACACAGACAGGGTATTATCCTAATCTGCATGCTGGGAAAAAGTCCATTTGAGAGTAGCTGAAATTCTAAAAGAAGTTTCACTTTTGACCACATCCCAGTTTTGAACCAAGATTGCTAATGTAGGAAGACTTGCTACTTCTAGAGTTATGGAGAGGGTCTTGAACTTCTTTCTCAAAACTTTTTTTCTCATTTTGCTTCCTTTTCTCTGTGAAAATTGCTCATATTTCTGCCAGCGTAATAATGAAAAGAGTTGCACTTCTTATTTCTAAAACAAATTATGATTTTTTTTCCACTTGTACTGAGACTTCAAGCTCTGCCAAAAATCTGAATAGAAATCACCAACTGTTCTGTAATTCTTTTAGCAATTACCATTGAATACACACACTGTAGTTCAAAATGCAGTAAATACATAAAACTTCAGCAAGAAAAATCTAGCACAAACCGTAAACAAGTAACTGATGCAAGTACTAACATACGTATTTTTTATTTTAATACATATAAATTATGAAACATAAATACATTGCAAGTAATCCCATGAGTGATCTAGTTTATCATTTTATCACATGTTGAATTAGGGGAGGCTATATGTACACTGGATGCTTGTAAGCTAATTTATCTTGCCGGAGTACTGACAATACTCAGTTTAATATACAGAAGTACTTGTTAAGAAGCTTACCGAAACAATATGGTGGGTTTAGACTAAAATCATACCAGAAGGTCCATCCTTCAGTTCTCTGAATCATAAGAAGAAACAGATTGTTTCAAACGGAAGATGAAAAGTAACGTAATCTAACCAATCTGCACTTTGGCAGAGTCAGCATAGGATGGCTGAGGTTTCTTGCTTATTCTGAGCTAACGTAGTTATTTGACACAATACTGAAGAACTGACCATTTTAATTGAGAATACGTTTTCCTGAAAAGCAAAAGTCTGGGTAGGTTCAGATGGGTCTTTATCAGTGGGTATTTACATAATGCTCATCAGGGTCAACCAGCAAGGTGAACCAGTTGATGCCATCAGCCCTCACTTGGGAACTGCAGTATTTAAGGGAGTGCTGGGAAAAAAAAAAGGTACTTGCTTCCTTCGCAGTTTTTATTGCTTCCCCTAAAGCCTTCTGTCCATTATTCTTCTTAAAGTCCATGAAGTTTTTCTTCTGGGGCTTGGGAACTGTCACTTTTTAGAAATCTGTTGATTGAAGTTTTGTGACCCCTGCCTTTTTTTGGCTGGTGCTACAGGATTAGCTTTTCTGCTTCTTTAAGGCACTTTGGCTTTTCTTCCTATTTTCTTCCTACCTGACCAAAATTCTTACTTTTCTCTCTTACCCTGACTTCAGGCTTACTTTTTTTCACCTTTACATTATTTCACAGGAGAATGAACAAATACTCCTATGGAGGAACTATTATCTGTTCGGAAGTGAATCATACATCTGTTGCATGTTACTGGCTTGTGCTGTTTTATCAACAGTTAGTATTAAATATGTAGACACAATTAGCATATTTGGTTTTGGAATTTTAAATTACAAAAACTTCCTGTTCCCTAAACAAATGCATTTATTCTATATAAATGACAGCTCTTTCAAACAAAACAAGAAAAAATACTTACCTAAGATATAGTGTTGCAGAGGTCCTGAAAAATAAAATTTAAAAAAATTATTCATAGTGATACACATAGAAGTATATATATATAGCTGTTTATATAATTTTAAGTGTTTTAGAATACAGAAATATCATTATTGCTCTTTCAGTAAAGAATAAACTGAGGTATAGAGAAATAACATCTTAAAGGTGACATTTTCAGAGCAAATGGTAGAACATGGGTTAAAAAATATGTACGTCATATGCAGTAACACTTATATAGAAGAGTAAAATTGAATTAGATATAAAATGTTGATGTCTTCATGGAGGAAAACATAACAGTTTTAGAAATCTGGGATGCCAGTACCACATCAGCAGCTATTTGCATAGTATTGTCAGGGACGACTATTCTGTAGACAATTCGGTGAATCAGAGCTGTTTGATTAATCAAATCAAGTCTCTGTTGTAGCAATGCAAAGAGGTTATGTCTGCTGGCAATCTGATTTGAAATCAAATGTTTATGGATTAATGAACACAAATCAATTGCTTCTAAGCCCCTTTTCAAGCAAAATCTTAGGTCTTTAGAAATGCAGCTAAGTAGGGAATGATTAGCCTGGTCTGACAGCACAAGTGAGAATTTATCCTCTCAAAATACACTCTTTACAATTAAAGAAAATCCAAGCAATTAAAAGCAGCCAAAACAAAGCAAAGAACAAAATTTGCAAGTTGTGTTTGCTATTTTATTAACGTGATAATGTAAGCAATCTGCAATCATAGTTACATTGCATTCTAATTGAACAGTAAACTTAACAGAGCTATTTCGTATCAACTGAAGATCTGTCCCACAATCTGTGTTTTAAAAAGCAGTCCAGGCCTCATCTCCAGTTAACCCTTGCACTTTAATGTATTGAGAAAAAAGAGAGAGTATTCTTTTTTTCCTAGCAGTTGTCGTTCATTAGATTATCTTTAAAAAATGTGCATGTTATAAAAGGAAGTGTGTAATCTATTTGGGCATAAAATAAAGTTCTTCTGCTTTTATAGAAATAATTCAGGTACAATTTTGCATTCCCTTTGGTCTCTCTCTCTTCTCCAAAAGGGCTCTGCTTTGGTTAGATACTAAATTAGTTATATCTAAATGCCACCTTTGTTTCTGCCCCCACTAAGCTTAACAGTTAATTTTCCAAGCTAGAATAAAGAAATCCTTGCTTTCATATTTTATCCCATCCCCGTGGTGCAGTAGACCAATAAGAAGCATGTAGTTCTTACCAAGTTAAGCGAATAGAAGCACTTTTCTGAAGAAAATTGGCTGGCTTCATACACCACAGAAAAAATCATCAATTAAAAATGGAAACAGCTGGAAATTAACATCTTCCTCTTGTTGAAGGTGAATATTAAACTGCTTACGATTTGACTTTCCCTTTATTTGTTTGAAGATGATCATCATTATTTTACAATTATGCTTTCACTTCCTGAGGTAACAGCAATAGCCTAGCCTGCTTGTTTTTGGAAAACTTGACTATGTGTAATATTTGATCTAAAAGTGGCTGTGCTGGCTTTGTGCACAACATAAATGAATCCTAAGTTCATGGAGGATAACATTTTCATCAGAACAGTTTAGGGTTAGCAAAAGATTTGCATTAAAATCTCTGGGAATTTTACATTTTATACAAAGTGCTTTTGAAAAGCTTACACTTTTGCCTCATGTTGAACTCATACGGACCACAGAACTAAATCCTAAGGGTTTTGTCTGCTATTTCACTTGAAAGGTGATTTAATCTGGAGATTAGAGTATTTTAAATGGAAACATTAGTGATGATGGTCATTAATCTGAAAAAAACCCCCAAACCAACACCAAAACAAAACCAGCAAGACATCAGCCACACTGTCTTAAAACTTTGAGAGGTAGATGCTGTTTTGTGCAAGGAGAAACTCCATGAACTTCTTTGATGAAGTTTCATACTATGTCACCATCTCAAAGTAATGATTCTTTCAGTGTGTAATAGTGAATAATATCTTTTAGCTGCTTACTTTAGTGCTATTAATTTTGGTTGATTGGCTGGTTTTCTAGTTATTTTCTAGTTTTGGTTGATTGGCTAGGTTTTCTAGTTATTTTTGTTGCATTAGTTTAGTTGGGCCTAAATAATTCAAGCAAGGAGAATATGAAGCCAGTCATCATGTTGCCTTTTGACTATGCATGTGCATGTATAGATATGAGAACAGATATATACAAGTGCTTGTATGTACAGGATTACATATACCTATTTAATCACTGAGGATTCTACTTCAGAGAGAAGACATGATGGTGGCCAAAGGTACGTTATTCATGTTGTCTAAAGAACACTCACTGGTATGTAGTTAGTAGCTAAAGAGTCATCGGAAGGAAATTCAAAGTAATTTTCAAAACTTTCTATGAAGACCAACATTACTTATGTTGTGAATAACCCAAAATTATTTACATTGTCCAGTTGAGAAGTTAACCAAGTCCTCATACAGTACTGGACAATCTCTTTGTTTATGAAAACAGCTGAGGATCTAATTTCATGACATTTGAAGATTTATTTTACAGAATATAAACAGATGCCTAACGTTATAATGAACCATCTGAAAATCCAGTGCAATTGCAATCCAAATCAATTCTTCTGTGAAGCTTCTCCCACAGAGACCTATGGCATATATACATCAAAGGTGAATATATTCTGTAGGAGTGCCTTTAAACAAAAGCATGATAGAAGGTAGATGAGATGAACACTTTGTAACCCCCAGTTTCCTCCTTAGCAAGCAATTCGCTGGCTGAATCCCTGTTTCTTACGGTCTGAATGAGAAAAAAAACACATCAGGACATCACTAAGGCATCAGCAATATGATAGGAGGAGTTTCTAACTGGAAGACCTCATGAGACACCTCCACATGGATATTTCTGATTCCGTTTGGGTTTACTTGCATTTTGCTATTTGTTTCTTGATGTGGAAGTCCTCAGCATTGCAACTACATGAAACTTTGGTCCTGTGGGATCTGGGCAGATATTTTCAATATTTCTGTCAGGGAAACACCATGCTGATACTGAGAGTGAGCTGTCAGGTGCAATTTCTATGTGTAGGTGTGTAGAACTGTTTCACTGTCCTAGAAGATAAACTCCTTGCCACCAGTTTGGCTTGTACAGTTGGCTGTGGCATGGTTGAGTGCTGCCTCTGCTATGACAAGGCCTGTCCTGAGCGTCTCCTTAGGCAAAGTCTGTGTGTCAGTGTACTTTGGGCTAACGTAGGCAGCAGTGCAGACTGGTGTGACGGGTTTTGCAGTACATATATCTGCTACTACTAGTGTGACCTCTGGAGATTTGCAAGGGTCAGAATTAGACACCTAAACCTTCTGTTTCAGTTAAATTTCTCTGTCAGATATTAAATGTGTATCATTGCTCAGCATCCATTAAGATTTCTTAAACAAAATTTGTTGAACCTTTGAAGTGTTTTGTCATAAGAGTATCCTTGTTGAAATGTTTTCAACAGTGTTGCAAGGAGACATAGCTAGTATCACTGTAGATGACTTCTGATTGTATTATAAATGTTGAAATTCAACAGCAAAGTCTCAACTATTTTTAAAACTAGCAATAGAAAATTATTTTGTTTTGTCTTTCAGTGTGTTAAGTTTGGGTTAGGCTTCAGTAGTCTCATCAAGCTTAAATATGATCCTTCTGCACAAAACTTTCCACACTTTGTGCTCTGTGTACATCAAAAGAAACAAAACTAGCTCAGTGGTCTGGAGGCAGGATACACTGTACCCGTGGGTGAGTAAGAATGATTTATGCAATAGTATGCTGAGATACATAAGTGATGGGTGACAAGCATGTAGATCATGTAATCACACTCGTGGCTACTGTTATAATAGAAAGGACAAGATCTTGCTGGATTTCTGAAGGATGAGATAGTAGTGACAGTAAAATGCTTCCAAAAGACAAGTCAGATCTGAGAAATAAAATGTTACGACAATAAATATCTGAGTTACCTAAGAAGAGCTTTATTTTAAAATTTCCTTTATTTTGTGGTTGATTGGGAAGCTTTGGCTGTTTGGTTTTGGGTTTTTTTTATTTATTTGCTTATTTATTTCCTCTTTTTCAGAATTAAAATCTCTAAATATTTAGTCATTTTTTCTTAATTAAAGATTGTGGTTGTATAAATGTCACTAAAGACCTTAGTGCAACTAATGAGCAAACAAGCTTTTGTTTAAAGGCTTCACTAGATAATCAATCACAAATCCTGACTGGGAGCTTGTAGCTGTTACTTTTTTTTGTCAGTAGAATTAAACCAAGGTTTACAGCTTTAAATTAATCAAGCTGATGAAAGGCTGGGTTTTTTTTATTTGTTTGTTTTTATAAAAAGTAGATGAATTTGACTTCTGTCTATATGGGAAAAATAAGATAGGGATATACATGATCAGAGATGGAAATCCAGCAGCTGTGTGCATATGCATATGAGAGAGAAGATCCAGACATATAGATTACTTTGCAGTATAAAAATGCTGAATTAAAAATGAAAATGCTGGTGTTTACAGAGAATCTTGTATTTAACGAGAGCAGCCCTGGAAAGGAATGCTCCCAGTAATCTCCCTTTAACTGACTCAAGTGGAAGAAAGCCAAGTTGTTCAGTTGCACAATGGGTTGCAATCATGTGGGAGAGTTGCCGGTTGGGAGTTGAAAACTGAAAACCTGACATGCATAAGTGAATGAAGCTACCTTATGTGATGTGTTGATTTGAGATTTTTCTCTCCCTCCTTAAAAATACAGCCTTTGTCTGGGTACTGAAGAGGCAGCATTGTGAGACACAAAATTAGTTTAAAATTGACATTTTGGATATCGGTGATAATTTGTCCTGATGTTATGGCTACTGGTTGTGTTTGTGACAAGCAGCCTTGATCCAAGTGGGCACTGTGAGAGCCAAATTTAATAGACGACCATTGTAATTTTCTGCCTTGCGGAGAGCAGAGACTTTCTAATATTCCTTCACCACAACAATCAGGGATTACTAAATAACAAGTCCACAGGATTGGGGGAGGATTGAAAGGATTAATGGAGTATGACAAAATTGCACCTGAGGGGGAAAATCCGTAGCAGTTTTTGTATCCTGATGTGGTACATCAGGCAAATTGGCAATTGCTACTGATCTTTACACATGCATGTCTTCAAATCAAGTGGGTGAAAGTCAAGCAGATGTAACTATGAGGCTAAGGCTGTCATAAACATTCATGTCATCAACTGCATAAATCACTTAATACTATCGTTTTAAGTATTTTGATGATCAACTATATTAAGCATCAGTGGATTGTAGGCACTGTACTAAATCATTTTTTTACTCCACTATAGCCCCTTATCCTGCTAAACTAAATCCTAAAAAAAGATTAAAAATGTAGGGTTAGTCCAACCCTTCTCTTCAAAGATAATTAAGGAATACAGTTCCTATTTAGGAAGAGTGTTTTCAGCTTTAGAACTTAAAAAAAACCCACAAAACATATAAAAATTGTTTTGCAGTCTGCATTCATGTGCTGATCTGATGCTAGCTAACTCCCACTATCCCTCTGATAAATACCATTTCGAAACAACAATAGCAATCCTAGCTTCGAGTACTTATGGGATATTAATTTTTTTTAAATAAACTATTTAGTGCTATGAAACATGAGCAGTTCAAAACACAACAGTTTGTTAACAGATACTTGATTTCTTTTCACTCTGGTTTAAACCAAAAAAGTCCCACCACTGGTGGCAGTGGATTTACATGAAATAGAAACAAGGAAAAGCAAGAAAAGAATTATTCATCTTTATTTTTAAAACTCTACTTTTCTTTGAAAATGAACTTAATATACAATAAACATTGTTTATTACCTCTCTAAGAAAAATATAAACTTGGGAGCATTTTTTTGACTTAATGGAAGTTTTAGCTTGATGTTGTGTTTGTAATAGCTGACCCAGCCTCTGGATCATGGTACTTTTCTTTTCCTCCCTGTTTGGTATAAACAGTCATTAGGGAAAATAGCAGCTGGTGCGAATGGTTAAACTTTATGTAGGTCTACACAAGAAAGAGTAAATTAAAGAAGGGAAATCACATGCACACAGTTGCAATCTGAGGCCATCTCTCATGGATTGTGAATTGTTTAAGGAAATGTTTCTTCACCAGCATTGACTGAAGGTCATGTTGTTATTTAGACTTTTGACTAGTGGAACAGCAAACGATTCATTAATTCCATTAGCCATCCTTTCTGCACACTGGGAAAAGCTAATGTAATTGTCAACTATTCCTACTGTATACTTAAGCTGTCAAAGATCCTGGAAGGCTTCAGTTATTCTCTTTGAAGATATCAAAGGAAGGGGTGGGCTATTTTGTGTCTTTAAAACAGAAATAGAGAAAAAACGTGCCACATAATGTAAGCTAAAAGATTTCTTTTTAACCTAGAGTGACACTCGGATATAGTAACACTGGGCAGATTTCTGACTGGTAAAACTTCTGGTTTGTTTTTTTTTTTCTTTAAGAAGAAGTCTTAAAGTACAGGCTGTCAGCATGCCATTAAACCTATCTTGTCTCCAGGAGCCATGCCAGGGATTTCTTGTTTCCCTTCCTCTCAGGTTCCCGAGGCAGTTCAGTCTCACCTGTGTGCTGCTGTGTGTGGTGGACAGGTGAGTGTAGCATGACTGAAGTCGGTGGGCTTGCTGTGCTCTTCTTGCATGGATATTAGGCTAAATCGTGGTGCATATTTTTATAGCTTGTCACCGTGAAGTTGCTGGTGGCTTAGTGGACAGCAAAAGTGAAAAACATGATGTGGATCTGCAAAATCATTGGTATTTCTTCCTGCTGTTGGCAGGGATGACAGCTGAAAGCATAGTCTACTACATTTATGAGGGAAAAGTAAAGAGGGGTTCCAGGATGACTAGCCCAAAGTGGTTTGCATCTGAACTGCAGTGTCTGCCCTCCAAGTGATCACTGCTATAGGTAGTGTTTTGCAGAGAGTACTTTTTGTCCATAGAACAGACAGGTATGTTGAAAAGGCCGTGAAGCTCTTTGGTGCAAGATACTTAATTTTAACTATGGTGAAGAGAAAGTAGGTAAGCGAATCCATGTAGCATGGATTTTTGCAAATCCATGTAGGCTGGGTTTTTGTCCACCCTGAAAAGGAAAAACATGCTCTCTTCTGCAGATCTTAATGTCCCAGACATCCTTGGTTAAAAATCCACCATCGGTTATTACACATTTCAGCATATTCCTTTTATTCTGCAATAATGAATGCAAAGCTGTCTTGTCCTTTGCAAATACTTTGAGCTGTTCAGATAACACATTGCGGAGTGGTTGGACACAAATCACATAACCCTACTGTGCTCTGTTTGAAAGGAAAGTGCAACTTTTAATTCATTATTGGCTAACTAATTTTCTAGTATGCTTTTCACACAGTTTTGAGTGACAGTCCCACACCCCCAGTACATCGTTTCTTTAATTACAGTGCTGAAAACCTGACTTTCTCTTTAAAGATGTAATTTTACATCCTGATTGTAAAATAATTAGTAGTTTACTGCTTACTCTTTTATCCTGAAAAAGGAAATACATTTTGCATACTTCTCCAGACATAACATTGTCACTGTGTGATGATTTTTCTCTAAAACGTGAAAAACTGTAGAAAAGGAGATCCATCTGTTGGGAAAGTTTTACTCTGTGTGTGATATAATGTAATGAGTAATCATAAATGTAAAACACTTGATGTGACGATTTCCTATATAATGATTATGCAGTAGTTAGTAGCCACAGTATACTTACTATATTACTCCTGTAATGTATTTTGGAGGTGGACGCTATGGATTCATTATACGGTTTAACTTGTATGAGTAGTATCAGTCCGTCTGAGGGATATTCTTTCCCCAGGTTGAAAACTACAAATTTATGGTGTTGATTTTTTGAACCTTATGAGCCACTACAGAGTGGAAAATATTTAAGGATAGCAGTGTGTGTACTTCTGTATGTTACTGAGTGTTAAAATAAGCAATCAGTTGATTGTTAAATAAACTAATATATATATACAATGCATTATATTTATGCAAAGAATAGTTGCAAAAATCAGGTGAAATGTTTCACTTTTACTGTAGTAATAGGCACCATTGCTATGTATTTACCTATGCATAGTTTAGGAGAGAAGAAGATGCTGTCAATGGTTCTGTAATATTTTCTTCATTGTAGTGGCTATGGAGTTGAATAAGAATTCACTGATATGTATAGTAATGAATCTTTAAAACTATAATTCTAATCAGTATTGGACAGCGCAAACGAACAGGTGTCCTTTAAAAATGGGCTTTTGTACACTTTGAGTAAAGAACTACCTAAAAAAAGTATAAAGTAGTTGTGCATTCAAAATGTATTAAATTCCATTTTTCCTTTGCTATATTTTGTAAAATGTTTTCATTGTAAACAGTATGCCTCTCACACATGTCAATTCAAAGCTCTTTATTTTAGAAATATATACCTAATGTAATTGGAAGCTTATTGCACTCTCATGCAATGTATATATTGTGACTTCAAAAAGTCTGTACTGAACTTTGCTCAACTACTAGTATGTGGATTTCTTTAAATTTATTTTTACTTAATGATATTAAGGATAAGATCCTTTCTAAATGTACTTTAAAATTCACAATAAAGTTTCAGAAGTTGTTTTGTACAATGTTGAGGCCTTGTGTTGAATTTTCTTGTTCAAATCCTTTTAAACTGGTATCTTGATTAAGTTCCACATTCCCCAAATATGTGTAAATCTGTGTTTAACATCATCGTGATTTAAATCAGGTGTGCCCTGTCACAAAGTACTGTGATTCCATTTGCTTCAGAGTAAGTTAGGCTGCTCCATTGAACACAGTGTCTCCTGGCACTTCTGTAATTTCTGCTGGAGATTCAGTGTGGGTTCAAGAAACTCTGTCTTGGACTTCAAGGACAAGATAAAATATATCTTGTTTTGTATATCAGCCTAATCCAGAAGACAATACATAATGAGTTGGATGAAATAATGGGGTAAACATGGAGAACAATGTCCTTTTTTTAGAATATCCAAAAATCTATTTTATAGCTCCCAGTGACAACAAAAGTAAATATGACAATGGTGGAGAAAGATGCAATGGTACAGTACACAGTCAAATCTATTGCAAGCTTTCAGTTTTATTCTCCATGTCTTTTTTTTTTTAATGTTATTTTATTATTGGATGATTCAATAGTAATTGAGGTGAAAATATTGGTGGCATCAATGAGGAATTTGCATGACTAAAGAGGTAATTGAGCTCTGTAAAGTTTGGAATAACAATTATTTTTTCATGTCTAACCTTCTTCATCTGGAAAAAAACAGTGACAACTGTTTTGCTCAGATATAGAAATTTTATTTAACTATATGTTTAGCAGTGACTGAAAAGGTTAAGCAAGAGAATGGTATAATTTTTCTTTTGAGGACAAAACAGTCTTATTCTTCATGAAATGAACTACTGTTTAGCTGTTTACTTAACCAAGAGAGGATTAGGCTTCTATTTATAGATGAAATCTTGAAAAACATTTGGCATTGTCACTGGGAAAATTTCTAGTGGCACAGTTTTAGGTCATTTTTGTACATGTTTGACAACTCCGTATGGCATACCTGTATTATCATGAGATAGTAATTTTTAAAGATGCTTTTACTGGCGCTGCATATCTGAAGACATATATAGCTAGATAGCTTCCATTCAGAAATCCCGATATAGCTCCTTAACTATGATTAGCGAGAGTTTTGCACATTAAAAATGTAATTCTGATGTCAAGTAAATCTGATTTGAGAATGAGCAAGAAATGTATCTGTCTTTCAAAATCACGTATTTAACTTGTCTGTTTAAATAGGTAAAACTTCTAGAAATTATTTCCCACTGCAAAGCGTCAACTAAGGTCCAAGGCAAAATTAGACCTAATTATCTTAATGGCAGATAATACTCAGCTGAATACTTTACTTACAAAATGCGTTAACTTTAATGGTGCTATTCGTACAGAAAATCAGATCTTTCTTTCTGAGTGACTCCTTCTTAAAAGACCAAAGAACACTTTTGAATTGTCTTAGAAAAGAATCTGAAATTCAGGCCCTAAAGAGAGCCCTCAGATCTCTATAGAGAGATAGCTTCGCCATACTCAACTATTTTTTAACAGTCTGTAATAACATTTATCTCATTAAAGACCTGCTATGGGGCTAACTCAACACTCAATTACGGTGAAGCACAGATACTCCAAATGAGAACCATTTTCACTTTTAATTCTGGAAATGGGAACGGATATTCAGGTATTCACATGTGAGAAAACACTGATGACCAAAAGGAGGTAGGATCCTGCATTTTTCTTGCAAATATAGCCAGAAACTAGAAATAGCATACCAACATTACTTCACAACAGAATAAACAAAACACTCACTGTCATCAGGAATGAAAGTTGGCACATTGCCTGTTGACAGGTTTGATGATAGTCATCACCTGCTTGGCTTGCTGTATTTGGGACCCATAATTGCCTCTTGATGTACAGTTTTGTGTCTTTTTGCTAAGGTTCACATCATCGCCTTTTCCATTATGAATTATGAATCTTTTTATTGCAATACTACTGCCAAAGTTAAGTTATTAGCCTAATTTGGAACCTGATTGGGTAACCTAGGCTCATATTAGCTGGCAGCTAAATCTGTGAAGAGCCCTGTTAGTCTCAGTATTGTACAGTGCACTTGTAAGTGCTCCTTGGTGTGCCAAGGGTTGTGTCATCCTGTGCTGGATGTGTGGATTCCCTTGTGCAGAATCTGACTTTAAATGAGGTTGGAGGATCCTGCATTCATTTTTAAATAATTTGATGTCAGTGACAGAAAAATTATCCCTGGTGTCCATAAGCAGAAGTCCCATCCTAAGTTGCACTTAATAAAGCTTTATAATACTGCAATAACTGGGTAAAATGGTGGTAAAAACAAAGAGGTTGTTGAATTAGGATATGGTAACTTTCCTTATGTAGGACAGACTTCTTGTATTGGGATTTTTTAAGAGCCATGTGTGAGACTGATGAGCGCCAGTTTCTAGGCCATTTAGTCATACTGAATGTGATACACCAACATGCCCTTTTTTTATCTTAGAAGGAGCCAGATTATGGTCAAAATAAACTAAAATCTCATAATTGATAGCCATCATCAAAGGAAAAAAAGCAAAACAGTTTATTATGGATTCAGGGGGACAATTTAATTAATTTTTTAACATAGATAAAAACAATACCCTACAGAAAGAGCTCTAAATTAAATCTTATTTTGATCTTATGGATGTTACATTTTTAAAGTTTTTTCAGGTTTTTGTATATCAAGTGATACCATCAATCCACGAAGTTAGATGTTAAAAGATATTAGATGTTCTCATCAGAACAGTCTGACTCAGTTATTTCTATATGCATGAATTAATTTCAACTTTATTTTCTTAATAGAAGAAATTATTTTGCTGATGAAGTTTCAGGAAGTGCTCTAGCATCTTTGAAGCTTTCTTGAACAAAGAGAAAATTTCTCAACAGCCAGTGTTTAAATATCTCATAAGAACCTGCTTCATAAGAAAAGGACTAAAATGATTTGGCTTTGAAAAAGGCTTCCCTCAGCTTTTTGATGAGGAGCAGATTTGCTGTAGGAACTTGTTCAATTTCATTTTTGCATATTCACTCCCCATTTAATACAAAATGTTTTCTTGTTTGCAACATGAGGCAAGATCTTGTCACTGCACTGCAAAGAGAAAATATGTAGTGGGCTTGGCATTCCCTGACAATATGCTTTCATTAAAACTTTAAAATGTAAATGTATGGAGAAATGCGTGTCATATCCCATCACAGAGCTTCACAGCTATTGCGTTCATTGCCACTACTGTGTGGCAGAGTTGCTCTTCTTTTTTTGGCTTGTTTGCCTTGTAAATGTAACTATATACGGCAAGTTATATTTGGGAGTGGATGTTATGCGAACCTCAGCTAATCAATAGGAGTCTTAGCTCCAGCTCCATTAGACCATTAGCAGTTTAAATTAGTAACCAGTGGTTATCAGATTTTTAACCTTGCAATTTTTCTTCCCTGCCAGGTTCTTTCTCAAACTTCTTTGCAACACTATTTTCAGGTCACTACTCAATGTCTTATCAAAAGGAGTGGATGGATTAGAATTCGGATAGATGGGAAATGTTAAACGGAAATTGCTCAAGTATTGCTTTGACTATGGCCAGAAAGATGTTAATTAAAAGCAGTGGAGAACATGATCCTTTTCTGAATCCAAATGGCTATGACAGTTCCTACAGTTGGGAGGTACGGGGCATGCTTTAACCAGCTACAAAGCTATTTAGATGGATCAGAAAATAGAGTGTAGAAAGATTATACCAGTGAATCCAATTCCAGAAGTGTCACATCATCCGTCCTTTTGCCTTTAGTTTTTTATTTTAATGCTAAGTACTTGAAACACAATCTATCATTTGGAACATACGTTAATTGCAAAATAACGTAAGAGCTCGTTTTGCTGTCAGAAACATTACTTTTTCGGTCTGACAGTACACAGCAATATGCCTGACAATAGCATTATTGGTGGTTTGGAAAAGATTTTCCTTCTCCAGCTTCTTCAAACTGGCCTTTCCAAAGGCTTGTTCAGAGATCACAGAAACAAGCCTCATTTCATGCCAGAAAACCATACATTCCTTGGTAAGAGAGGGTAACCACAGGACCCACTTGCAGAACTGAGGCAATATTTCCTTTGCAGACAGGAATGTCACTGCTCTGTCCTTCATGGGAGATAGAGGTGGAAGGAGCTGCAGCTGTGTGTGTGCTTCAATGACAGAACTAGGAGACATCATTTTACAACCAGTACACTTGGTATTTATCTCCAGGTGTACTTTTAAGTCCATTGTTTCTGCCGTTGATATGCTTCTTTTTGTAGAAGTCTCTGACAAGACACTTATGTCTCTGTGGTGACATACCCTCATACCACAGGGGTACAGTAATAAAGCTTCAACAGTGTTAAGTCTCTGTGCTTCTTTGGGTTTTTATGCTTTAGTTTTGAAAGTATTTTGACATGGCTTTTTTGTGGGTTCCAGTTATGAGTTTGGTTTGGGGTTTTTTGTCTTCTTTTATGCTGGTCCAGTCTCTTCAGACTTGCAAAATTATTGATTTTTTTTTTCTTTTCTAATTAATATTCTTTCTTAGATAATTTCTTTTGCTGATATAGTTCGTTTTCAGGATGACAGAGTATTACCTTGTTGGAGCAAATGTTGACATCACTTAAGAGTTATACCTTTAAAAACGGAAGCAGTATTTTACTGTCCGGATCCAAATCATTTTACAAGTACCATTGTAAACATCTTTGCTATAGACCATGACAAGAAATTAGGTAGTCTGTCTTTGTAAGTGTGACAAGAATGTCAAGCTACCGTGGAAATAAATGGGAAATCAGCATTATTTAAGAGAAAAACTAACCCACTGTCATATCCAAAAATAGCTGGTTGCCAAAAGCAAATATTTCACTTAAGTAATGGCTTTGAGCCTTCTTTGGACAGGACTATTTCAAGAATTTTAAGGAAAAAAGATATAAAATTTAAAGTCTATAATTATCAATAAAGATATGAACTTCAGATAACTGAAATAAGGATATGAACTGAAAAAAATAATTTCAGAAACTCTTTTAAGCGTTTTCTGTCAAGAACTAGTGACACAAAAATTCTGTGTAAGAGAAATCATTCCAGAAAAATAAATGCTATCCTTTAGTATTGTCAGTTGCTTGCTTCTGCAATTATCTTGGATTAAATTCATTTGACTGAATGATCTAATCACCTAGACACCCGTTACAGTTAGTGGAGAGAAACAAACAGTTTGGGGGCATTGATTGATCTCATTCCATCCTGAAGTAAGTGGCCAAAATCAGTCCTATGAATTTAACGCTAAATGTTAAGTAGCTCATGTGTAAACAGGAACCCTGTAGAGATTTAAAGCTAGATGAGGTCAGTTTTTTCGAACATCATATTTCTTTGAGTGTTCTGTCTAAGTATTTCCAGCCCCAATACTTCTCTGACAAGGCTGTGAGTTCAGTATATAGAATAAAAGTCATTACTTGCAGTGCTCTTTATTTAGAAATGTGTAAGGAATAGAATTAAATGGAGTGGAATGTTTTCAGTGATAGCAGGCTGAAGCCTTGATAGTCATTGTCATTGTAGTACCTTAACAAAAAGCATGATTGATGATCCTAGCATTTTAGATATTCTTTAACAGTAATGTAAAGTAATATATGTGCTTTTATACCAGTTGACTACTTAATGACAATTGATTTATATGTTGGTCATTATCTCCTTTGAAGCAGATGAAGGAGTTAGTTCTTAGGACATTTCTAAGAGTAAGCTCTCAATTTTGACCTATTTTTTAGTTAAAAAAAAGAGCATTAAAATTAAATTTCATGCTGAAAAGTGGCTCTTTTACCTTTGCTGCATGCAAACATTGCATTGCAGCCACCTGTGTCTGTCTTATGTCTAACTTACTCTAAAAATTGGCATTTTTCTAATGGCTAGCCCAGAAAACTCAAACCTGAATGACAGGCTTGAATTCTTCCTTTCTTATGCATCATCACCAATTAGACATGAGTCAGACTAAATTACTCAATCAGGTTTATGTGTTTTTCTTGTTCTCTGAGGAATTTTCACTTCTCTAATGGTTTCCTCACAGATTTAATTTGTTTACTTTTTCTGGATGGGAGGGGGTTTATTTTATTATTAAACCCTAGATCTTGTGACTGGGATGGAAGAAGCTTTATTGAAATATTTTTTTGAATTTTCTTCCAAACTGCACTTTAGTGGAACATTACTCCAAAGGGTATAGATTTTTATCTGTGAACATCAGTGGCAGCACTATCCTGTCTAAGCCCCATCTCCATAACACCTTAAGGCACTTAACACCATAGATCTAGCTGGGTGTCTCTATGTGTGAAGGATGCTGTGGACCAGGATACCTTGGTTGCTCTGTTGCTCTCAGTTTTATGTGTTTGAATCCACTGCTTCCATTAATTTGTCTCCAGGGTGAAGAAGATTTTAGCTTTCAATGACAGCAACAATAACCATAAAAATTTAAAAAAAGGAAAAAAGAAAGAAACAGGGAAGAGAAAAATTTCAAGTATAAATTCTAAAAGAAAGATCAACAAGCCTATGTAATTTCAAAGGCCTATAGATTTTCAATAAATGCCCTAGATAATATTTATTTCACAGCAGGATATGATCAACAGCCTGGAATTTATAGAAGACTCTGAGCTCTCAATCCATTCTTTTTTTTTCCAGCTGTTCTGCTTTTGGGAGTAGTGGAGCAGTCTGGAAAAGACTGCAGCAGATGAATCCAGAGACTCCTTTAGAAACAACAATGAGCAAAATATGTCAGCATTTCTCTACTGACAATATGCAATAGGTGATTGTTCTCGAAAGTCTGTTGCACAGTACTAAAAAGACATACAAAAGCTTAGCGTGCCCATGGGGCTTGGGAGCCAGATAATTTCTCTCAGTGAGTTCACATCCATAACTTAAGGACTATATTCTGGATGGTAGCTTTGTTGGTATAATAAAGTCTCATAAAAGAGAAATATATAAAACTAGATCCATTACCATGGAAATAGTGAAAGGTCATTTCCATGGAAACCATGGGAAGCTCTCATGCTATGATTTTGAGGAAGCCTCTCTTTGAAAATGTAGTGCGTTTATACAATGAGCCTTGTTTTAAATTAAATTAAATCTATACATGTAAAGTGATAGAAATTTTCAAAATTCTAACTTGGTACAGCCATTTGCTGGAAAAGGAATGAATATCAAATCCAGATGTGTTACTCAGTTTAGCTGTGGGGAAGCTGTTTGGTATCTTTTTTGTGCATAGTGCTGTAAATAGCTGAGATTTCTTACTGAGAACAGTAACCTTTTAGGATTCAGGACTATCGTTTCTGTTTTCTATGGTTTCCCTTCCTGACTAAGCCTGATGCCAGAACTTCAGCCTCAGGAGAATGATTTTAGTAGATATGTACATATTTTTAATTTGAAAACTCATTCAGGCACGGTGATGAGAAAATTTCGAGGATCTACCTTTATGAAGAACTTCTATAAAATCAGTTCAAAGAGTTCTGTAGAAATGTCTGTGAAATCCTGTGCCAGCTAATATATCCTATTTTTGGTCCTTAGCATCCATCACCACAAACTTTTATGATTTTTTCTTTAGAAAGTCCCATATGTAGTTTTTTTTAGAAACTCTTGAATAAAATTTCATAAGAACTACATAGGCAATTAGCCTATAAATGTAAAAAAATCTTACCTGAATAAATAATTCTCCAGTGTGATTTTTTTCACAGTGAAAGAATGTACTGTTTCTATAATGCAAGAATGAAAAGGTAGATGGATAAAAGAAGAACACTAAGGTATTTAAAGGTGTTTTTCATGATACTGGAACACACACACCCTACCATCATTGTGGATTTCCAAGTAAATATAAAGTTTACTTGCAAAATCTTTGAAAGTTTGCTAAACTAGCTTTAAAAAGTAGATCAACTTCACAATCCTCGTGCACTGGAGGGCAAGAATCCCTACTTAAAATAATTTATATAAAATCATAATGAAGGTTGGAGCCAGACTACTTTCTTTTTCTCTTATCTCATCAGAACCACTGAAGCAAAAGTCAGGGCATCTACTTTTACATACCTGGTTTAGATTTGAAACAGCAGTAAGCTTTCAGACATCCTGCTCCCCAGGGCTGCCTATGAAGTCAATGGGCAGAGTTAGTGATATCTAAGGTTAGGCAGACTCTGCACTTCAGGTCTTGCCCACAGAAGTATTTAGGAGTCTATGCCCCATTAAGTCATTGGAATGCAGTCACTTAAATGTCTTCCCCAGCCTGACTATGCAAGTGCTTGATTACGGAGGGAACCCAGTGCTGCAGCCTGGGAGGGCCACCTGAATCACCCTTTATTTTAGGAATAGCAGTAGCTATGGGACTGTGGCTGCACTTTTCTAGATAAGGTCTGGATACTGTCCATACATTCTTTCCTGTCAGGATTTCAAAATGCTAACCAAACATTAAAAATTTCAGCTTTCTATGTTTGAGTGAGTTGAGGATCAAAATGTGTTAAAACCAGCATTTCTAAGTTTCCACTAATTCAATGGTTTATCAGTACTCACTTTGAATAAGCCTGAGCCTGGCTTCAGTCTCAGAGTCTGAGGGTCTAGGACAGGGAGTTCTTGCTAAAAATAGTATCTGCTTGCATCTGCATTAACTGAAAATCAATTCAAGTTGTTTACCAAAAGTTTTTTACAAGTGGGAAGGAAGAAGTGATATACTGATCTGATGCACAGGTCACTCTGAATAAGGTTTTACTGATTTGGCATCCTGACTTTCAGGGTGCAGGTAAACTAAAAGAGACAAATGAAAACATTGTGAGCATTCTGCATTATTTGTCATTTCAAGGGGACAGCCTTGGTTGGAGTCATCATACACTTTATCGCAAAGTCTAGTACATCCATGCACTTTAGATGTTGAAACTGGAGATTTTTGCAATCGTCAAATACTCCAAATGCACAGAAAATTTAATTTTTTTTTCATCATTGTATGCACATGTGTAATTCTTTCCACCTGGAAAAGCAAATACCTGAATTCATTCAATATTTGATTTATTTTAATTTAGTTTAGAGATACTCTCTAGGATATCTCATGTTTTTGCCCAGTCCCACGCTGGCCAGATGAAGAAGTATAGATGCTTATGTTATGTAGAAAGTCTACTTTACTCCTTGATTGACTGAAGGATGTTGCTAAACATTGGAATATTGATTTGGGTTTTTTTTCCTTCTTCCTCACTTCTAAATTCCATTGCTGAACAAAGATACAGACCTTGATAGCAGAAGATTCTTTTGGCATGAAACCACCATGATGGGTCTGCTGAGTGACATTTAGGTTGGGATTTTTCAAAAAGTTCTGCTTATATCCCATCTTTATCCATTTGTCTTAGTTTCATATGTGATACAGAAGTCTCCTTTCATTCTTTTAGTTATTTCAGGTGTCAGTACAATCTTATGGCATTTATCAGAAAGTGTCTGATTTAAAGATTTTCAGAAAATCAAATAAAAATATTTTAAAAATAATTCAATGACAAGTAAAAATCAGCCTAACTTCTGTGTCTCATATCTCGTCTGAAGTTTTGCTTCTCCAGTCTTTCCCACTGGGAAGTTATGTTTAAAGTTATAATTTTTTTTTGGTCGGGAAGTTCTGAACTACACTCAACAGAAAGTACACCTATACCTTTTAATCTATTTATTTTATTTAATCATTTACTGTTGCCAAGAAACTGTAGTCATCTAGCAAGTGTTCGTTACATTTTGCCAGATCCGGAGCAAAGTCAAGGAAATACTCGGAGAAGTTTCGATGGCTTTGGAAAAACTCATTTCATTTGTATATAGCTAGAAATATCAGAGCTGATTCATGTCATGAACATGAATCAATCCTATGGCAAATATTGCAGTTCAAGGATTCCATTGCAGAGGTGTTGAGTATTAAAAAAAAGCCTTCAAGTCAGCTGGGATGGAGAAGATAGGAAGAGACACAATAACGAGCATTTGTATATGGTTCCCTTTGTGTCCTTCCATGACGTAGTTTTTGAATATGTAGATGACTTCCTTATTTTCTCTAAATTATTTTTATTTCTAAATCAAAATTTGGCTACTTTTAATCTTCCCTGCTCCCTTCATCCTTTTTTTTTTCCAGCTAGGTTTTTAGAAGGCTGTATTTAGAACAGTGAGCCTGTAGCTAGCAATGGTCAGTTGGCCCAAGCCACCCCTGACTTTTACCATTTGTAAAGGTAGTACTTTAAGCAGCATTCTTCCATGTCTTCCAGACATTAAAATAAGAAATGAAGCAGGACCAGACCCATTTGGTCTAACCTTATGGGCCTGATCCAGATATTTTGCAGATTTTCTCAGTGACAATACTGACACCATGTTATACTTTTCACTTTTAGTATTTGAAAGTATTAAATCTGCTCCTTTGTTTATTAATTTTTAAAGGATATCATTAATAAATGCATAAAAATTGGTCTGCATTTCTAAATGAATCATTTTTGTCAAAGGCAGTAGGCTATCACTACAACTTATAGTGTTTAATTGACATTTTTGAGATTAAAAGAAAAAATATAGTTTTACATTATTAAAATGGCTCAAATGATAATTTGATGGCTTGAGCTCAAGAACAAGAATCTTAACAGGATTTCTTTGTGTGTTTTCTGCTCTTGATTATTTCAAAGTGGGAAACTGGAAAATATAAGTTTGATTTTTTTAGAGGATATTTATCTGCTGAAAGGGCAAGCAAAAGGTTATCCTGAGATGACATTTTTGAGAATTATATGAAAAGAGGGATGATAAGGATTGTAGAAAGAGATGCAAAGAGTGAAGAAGCTTTAAAAAAAAAAGAGGCAGCAAAAGTGAAATTATCCATCATTTCAGATTTTCAGGAGAATATATACTAAAATGTCAGAAGAAAAATATTCATTTTAATTATTATTTGTCAGTAGAAGAGATGAAATATACCACCACTCATTATTTTTATTATCTGATTTAGTGTTTTGATTACAGACAATGTTTATATCAACAATAACTTCAGAAGTGTACTGTCACAGCCAGATCCCATGTGTCTTGCTCTCTGCATTTGCAGAACATTTTACAGCATTGACGCCAACTCTACAGACAGTGCCTTTTAGCAAATTAAAGAAAGTTGTATATGTGTTTCAAGATCAAATCCCCAGTTGAGAAGTGACTCAGGAAACCAGAGACAGAATTTTGAGTATGTCAGATGGTAAACAAAACTGTAGGAAGATGCAGCCGGTAGAGAATTTTAAACTAAAAGCTGTCCTCAGTCTGTATTGTACCATATGAATGTTGAAAGTGCTATCATTGAATTGGAGATCAGAGAAGATTGGCCTTGAAACACAAAAGTTGATAAAAATTTTTGGAGTGGAAGGCTTAATGAAAACCAAAAAACAAAAAGTGATGGTCATGCCAACAGAAACAAAATCTAGCCTCACTCTAATACAATGTATACATTTTTCAGTGGTAATGATAAATATACATGGGGTACATCTCTTTGTTAACAGCTGTGGTAATTGATATGCTATTCACAAAAAGCCAAAGAATCTCAACCAATTCCTTCCAACTCAAAATATGGCACTGGTGGTCCCTAGGGGTGTGCTGGGTACAGGAGAAGGGAAGAAGCAGGAGAAATCAACAGAAAAGAGGCATCCGTTTATCCTGGGCTTGTGAAAAGCCCTCGGCAGTGACAGAGATTGGAGGTGCCTCATAGGTGCTGGGTAGGGGGCTGAGGTCGAGAAGAAGAGATCAAGAACTTGTTTCTCATCAACTCCCATACCCTCCAGAGGCTCAGGGAAGGATTATAGCCAAGGTGATTGCTTACTAGTTACTGACACTAGACAAACCAACATTTATCTTTACCTGACTTCCCGTACTGCCCAAAGGCCTGACTCAAGCATAAACATATATGTTTACAGTAAAAATCTACCAGCATTTCAAAGTTACCCTTTAGTGGACAATCATAGCAATACAGATCTTGCTTGTTTGTCTACAATATTAACCACACTGTCAGTGCTAAAGCAAGTGATATTACGTATAAGATGATAATATAATCAATAATAATGCAGGATATAAGGCTCACTTCTTTCATCAGTGAAAAACCTGCTGAGTTGATAAACTGTATTAAGGTAAATTTTGCTTTTTTTGTCTTTTCACAAATATAAACATAGGATATACAGTAAGTTGTTACAGGATTTTGAGGATAAAATCCTGCCAAAGATGCTTTCAGGTCTTTTATGAGTCACTAGCATTTCTGTGCATGAACTATATAGCAAAGGATTACTTCTATTTAATGGTTTGTATAGTTTAATTCCTCCTTTAACATTTAATAAACAGGATAAAAACCACTAAGAAGTTTGTTTTGTAGGGTATTCCCTAATCTTGGTCTTTTTATTTATTTTCCCTTTGAGATTTTTTAAAAATCTTTTTTATTCTTTACATTCTTGTAAGAAACCATTTATTTACAAGATTTTGTGGTTATGGCATAGCTGACAAAGTGACTAAACAGACAGGAAATTAGTAATCCCTATCTTACTTTTTTATTATATATCCTTATGTATAAGAACCTTGTATAGAACATGCTTTTAAAATCTGTGTGTGGGTGTGTGCATGTATATAATTTAAGTGAGATAATGTGTTTGGTGTGGCTTACATTTTATCTGTTCAGGTAAGTAATTTGCCTACCTTTTTTGTTTCAGGAAAGCGTTGCATAGTTTTGTTTGACCTGCTTCCATAAAATTCTATCTCATCTCAATGATTTTGCAGTTTTTGTTGTGTAAGCCTTATCGCTGTCTTCTAAATACTGAAGATGTTAAACTCCAGTTTTGTTGTTTTTATTTTCAAGATGAAGCAACAGCTCTCATGTTCCCATTGATAATAATAGAGATTTTATGTATGATTGCTGTGGGAGCTGGCATAGTGGTGTAACACATCCATCTAGATCATCCAAACGGCATTCAGAATCCTCCCAGAGTGTGTCGGATCCACGTCCAATCCCAATTACACAATGCAATCAGATAGGTATTACTAACTGTACTGAAATCACTAACTTTTTGGAGTGTTGATGTGATAAGTGTACAAAGAGCTAAAATATCTTTGTAAGTAAGCATTAGAATTATTATGTTGGGGATATTTTACATCCTTCTTGATATTTTTTTTTTATTTCCATCACCCCAAGTTGCACACTAGATATTTTAGAGAGTTAAGAGTGCTGGTAATATGATCAGAAAAAATTACTATGAAAAGCCTGTAAATTCATGTAATTCTTCTTAATGACTTTCCTGTCAGTGCCAGTAGAAAGTCAAAGATGGCTTTTCTAATTGCCAGCTCTGTGAATACAGTATCTGAAAATCCATGTTTCTGATTTTTGCATTTGTCTTACCAATAAAAATTCTGCAGTTCAGATTTAGATAAATCATTTTGCTGAGGGTGCATAAGATGAAACAGAAATTCAGCTCACTTTTAAATGAGGACTGATTCTGTAAAGGTAAAAACTTGGTATTTATTGTTAAAGGAGACTTGCCTGACTCTTAGAATAGCTGGGCAGATAGGTCCTTGTGTGGAGGAAGGACAAGAATTGGTCAAGCAATGACTTTGCTAAGTTTATTTTTAAATATATGTAAAATACGTGACCTTAAGCCTACTGAAAAGAAGATCTGCTCTAATTTCAGCAGGCTTTGAATGTTGGGCTGATTAAAGATTACAAAGCACTTACTTCTCAGTTCTTGTAAGTATATTTATGAGAGCTTCTAAGGTTCTGCATGTACAATATGTACCATTATAACGCCCTGCTGAGACAAGACACTTTGAATCTGTCCTCTGTCATACTTATTCTGACTCTGCAGATGTGAGGTCTAGTTACAACCTGGTCTTGCCTTTTTCAACTTTAGAAACATATTCATTGTATTTTCAACTTAATGTATTTAAATGTCATTATTCTGTGAGAAAATACATTTTGAAATCTTAATTGTCCAATAAATGCACAAGTTCTTTTTGTGCCCTTAACTGGAGAATCTGTGAATTGAGTGTATAAGGAAGATATGAAAGGCAAGAAGTCCTTATAAATAAACCTTTATGCTTCAAAAATAGTTTGATGGAATCAAACACTTCTTTGAAATAAAGCTCAAATATGCATTTGATACAATGATTTTTAATGATAAAGTCCATGAGACATGTGTCTTGAGACATCCCATTTCCCGTTTCTTGGCAGTTTATAACAACTGATACTGTGTAAGTCAAATCCATCAGAGGACACCTTTCTGCAAATTTCTATGCTCTGCTGTTGCAGAGCTCCCTAAGGGCTCTGGAGACTCAGGAGGAGAGATGTTTATTACTGGCTTCATTTATTGAAGAAAACAGCTCTCGCATTTAGGGGGAGGATCACAGAGACACAGTGAAACTCGGAGAAATCCCTCAGCTCTAGATTTTAAATCTCCCAAGCTTGCTTGTTCTTTTATTTGTCTGTCATTGTGCACAGAACAGCATGACCACTGTTTGCCTCCCAAGCCACAGCTGCCAGCGGGGGATAAGCGAGAGGCCCAGTGCAGCAGAGAGGAGGGGGAGGATGTTTACACTGACCCAGCCCGCTTGAAGTTTATGCAGGAGGAACTGCTATTAGAGAGGTACAAAAATGTTAAAAGGGAAGATTTCTTGTTGTCTGACAGGGAACTTTCTTAACCTCTGTCTCACTGTCTTTCTGCCTCACAGAGTGGGAGATTCTCCCCCTCTCTCTAGCTCCACTGGATTTTCTTTAGCTGAAGCTGAGCTAATCAGCTGGCTGGCCCTGGGGAATCTGATGAAATGTTAAAACAGGCCAGGTCTGGAGCCTGGTGGCCAGCTGGTGAAATTTCTGCTCAGCATGGGCAGCGGGAGCTTGTTGCTTCTTGGTTGCAGTCATCCCTACTTCAGCAGTGTCACCTTAGAGGTGCTTCTCTATCAGTGTTCAAGCTGCTCTGCTATAAAAAGAAGTCGCTGAGCTCTTCTGTAGCTTCACTTCCTTCATTCCTGATGGTCAATACAGATTTTGCAGCAGTTGCCAGCATGCTACCTTTGGACCACGTGCTTCAGTTTCTTGGGAGTGGCACACCTTTGAATGGACATCCCAGGAGGCTGGGTGGCACACACTGTGTCAGTCTTCAGAAAGGTATAATTCACTTTTACTTAATCACTCAGCAGCTTCAGTGGGCTCTTATCATCCCTCCTGGACACCCAGCAGCATAAATACACAGCAATCACTTTACTCCCCAGCTATACCCCAATTACTGCCATGGGTGTGCAAGGAAGAGGGAAAACCCTGCGTGTAATCTCATGGATGCTCCGGCTGCAGCTTGGCCTCTTGTTTCTTTGGGTTACCAAACATTATGCGTAGAATAGATTGGTACTTTTTTCTCTCATATGCTAATTTATGTAAGTATGTGAAGTTCTACTCAGAGGCCGGATCAGCTCATAGACAAGAACCATGTTCAGGGTGGGGATTTTCTCAACTAAGCCTCATTGTCTGCAACTGAAATATTACACCTGAGCTCTGTATATAATTGTAAAGAAACAGAGCATAGGGTGTCACAAACCATTTGGCATTTTTAACAGCACCAGATGACCTACAGTTCCTTATTTTGCTTCACCAACTAAGCATACTAATGCTGTGGCAGACTAATATTTCTTGCAGGATCAGATTATTTGAATTTGATATATTTGATCAGAGAAGGAGCTGGTTCAGTGTAACGCCTGTATGTCATGGCATTACCCCCCAGGGAATATTAATTGCTTTTGCATAAAAAAGTTTAAAGTTTGGTTTTGTTTTTTTTTAAAAAAGGTGTCTGCTGTCTAGAGCAGCTATGTTATATGGAAATGTTTGCCTTTATAGCATGCATGATGTCTAAAACTATGCTACTAAAACCAGTGTTTTTATAAACAAGCACAAGCTTTTCCTCAAATCAAATCGCTTTTTCTCTTTCTGTATTTATTTTTTTTCAAGCATATTTGTCTCTTTCATACCTGACTGTGTACTTTATTTGCCTATGGTTTCTTTCTCTGCCAGTCTAATCTGTCTAACCTATTTTAGGCTTTTACAGCAGGCTTATCACTTCAGTATCAGGCATTAAATGCTTCAATGCATTTCTGAAGGCTTTCATTTTACTTAAATGCCTTTGAACACACTTAGGAAGTGTTATTAATTAGAATCAGCAGCCCAGTACAACTTCAGGTACTAATTAGGTATTGCCCTTCCGTAAATTCTTTGTAACTTTCCTACAAACAGAACATTTTAGCTAACTCAATAATTTGGAGATGGAGAAAACCATTGTATGTGCTTTTGTCAATCTTTGCTGCATACATATTAGATATGACATGGTTAGATTGTGCTTATTTGTAGAATGCAACCATAAATCTTAAAAAACAAAGTTGTTTTGCCAATTATTGTCATTAAATTCATAGGGACTTTAATGAAGACAGTGAACTTTAAAAGCAGTCATCCAGTGACAGTTTAATTCTAACATTTTGTTTCCTTTCATGTTTGGTATGGTTTAAAGGGTTTATTTCTTTGTTAGTTTTTATCTCTATTACCTCATAGCAATAACTTGCCTAGAGTATTTTAAACAATGTTTCCTTCTTCAAAACAGTGTGACTGTACTTATACAAGTCCTGTAATTTTCAAGCTGAAAACTCAATAGTAAGATGGCAAATTTGATGCTCAACCTTTTATGTGAGTATGACAAATCGTTTAATGCATCTGGTATTATATCAGGGTTTCTAGCACAACGCCCAGTGAGCACGAATTTAAATATCTCATGAAGTATATTAATGTTTATTGAAAGCTGGGAACTCTGGAGACACATCCTGCCCCCAGAGGTTTGGTGTCTGGGTTAGTGCTAGCGATCTACCAGATGTAATCAAACTTTACTGGCCTTCTCACACAATAAGAAATGGATAGTGTTTTCTCCTGGTAATGCTTCAGATATGAAAAAAAAGAAGTCATATATGAGAGACTTCAGTTACATACATAAATTCTTTCCTTGGCATTTTTTTTTTTAATGTGGTTGAAGTACTTGCAGGACACTTCAACAGACCATGTGCACTTAAGAAAATAAATGGACCTAATGCTATAAACTCAGTGGAGAAAAATACAATATGTGCTAAATGTGAGCTGGTTTAAGTCTGATTCCACGCTAATGGGTTTGAAGAACAACTCTTCTGTCTTTTGTGCTGTAAATTTTGAACTACATTTTTTAACTTTGAAATTATTATGATGGGAATGAAAATTGGTTGTTAGATAAAATAAATGTGTGGCTATTCATGAGATGAGGCTAAAACAGATTTATTTAACTCAAACAATAATCTTTTATTTGTACTACATTAATCTTTACACCAGAATTCTATTTCTGCATTGCACATTGCTTTTCTAGTATGAGTGCTCAATATTGTTTCCTCCAAATAATTTTGTGAAAACATGAGCCTCCTTGCTACATTTGGAAAACATTCCATTTCTTATGATCCATTTTTATGACCTTTTTCTTTCAGATAGACCCTATACTTCATGTACCTCATAAAGTCGGAGAAATGTCAGTATATTCTGTGATTAAAATTGCAGTTAGTGTAGTTTAGCCTCTTGACACAAGTTTAAAATGAACAAGTTTTTCAAATTATTTTACTTTCCATTACTTAAGGCCCTGAAAAAAGAATAAGTAGATACGCGTGAATCAACATTACAGTAAGGGATATCCCCAGTGTTTAAACTGAAGCAAAAGAATTCTTCCTAACCACAGCACTTAATGGTCTTGAAAATCTGAGGATATTCTTCCCACTATGTTTACTACAAAGAAATCAAGGAAGGAGCTTACAAGACATTTAAACTTTGCTTAGATTTTGGCTAGAAATTCAGCACCAGCATTTGTCAGGAACAGACCTGCGGTATTTGCAGAGGTCATACTCAAATGTCAGCAATTGTGAAACCATATGTAAAATTTCATCTATATAATACCTGGAATTAATTTATGTATTTCAAAGGAAAGTGACAGTGCACTTGATGAACACAACTCCAGAGCAACATTCCAGTTCCAAAGATGACTGAAAGGTTTCTCTCAGCAGGTTGATTTTTATACCCAAAGATAAAAGTATCATAGCCAGGTAGCACAGTGATTTATGAAATATAATGGGAATTGAATCTCAGATCTCAGAAATCTCCACATAACCTCTGCACATCTACAGCTATCCCTGAAGTCATGATGCTGAATCCTAAAGAGCTGGGAAAGAAAGCAAGCTTTTGTCAGAAGTAGAGCCTTTGCTATTCTTCAGGAAGGAAGCTTTTGTTCAGCTTAGTGCAGTGAGTTACAGCTCAGCAGAACTTTTTGTACTTTGTTTTTGGCTGACATTGGACTGCAGCTGTGATACAGATACCTTTTCAATGGATCTTTGAGGAACAAAATGAAAGGTTGAGACAAGGAAAATATTTTTATGAGGTCCTTGGGGAAGTAGGATCCCTGGAGAAAAGAAGTGATGATCAAAAATTCGCATAGTAATCTGACATTCACCATTCACCGGAAACCTGAACTTTAAACTAAAGGACACACAGGTCACAGTTAGTACATGCAGTGTCACGACCACAGCATCTCTCTTCTTTCCTCATTACTTCCAGTAGAGCGTCCCATGTACACAGCAATCTACAGATCCCTAGAGTCAGATTGCTGTGAAATAGGCACTCTTCTCTTAAATCATATTAAAATGAGTTCTTCTTATTCTAAGATCACCAAGTCTACATTGTCATGCATACACAGAGCCTTATATGAAGGACTGATCTGGAAGTCTGAGCTGGGAATGTACCAGCCACAGTACAACACACTCTGGATGCTTCCAGTTGTCTCATTTGCCGCTGGAGTATCTGTTACTTCTTCTGATGCTCAGAATTGATGCTAATGCCCAAAGAAGAGCTATTTGTGTTAATGTGTACATTTAATGTATTTTATAATCTATACATACATTTCTGATAAAATTAAACTTTGTAGCTACACCATAAAAATGAATGGGAATCAGCTAAGTGAAAAGAAAATATTACATAAACTGTCATCTTAGAAATACCCACATTTTCAGAAGAACAGAGTTGTATGTATATTTTAAACATGTGAAAACTCTTTACTGAAAGGTGGTGTTGGCTGATGACAGGAATGCAATACTGTTTTGGGCTAATGAGTTCTCTAGGGGTGAAAATTATCTATGTAATTGGGAAGAAAGTTTTCTTTCTTAAAACTGATTGCTTTATTTATTCAGTTTAGTAGAGCAAGTCTTTATTGTCCCAATTGCATGTAAGTTGTTTGCTCTGCCCTTTTTTATTCCACAAAGATTTATCTTGTGTTTGGGTATTTTTTTTTACCAGAAAAGACTTCTTCTAAAGAAAAAAAAAAAGAAGAGTAATTAATCTGCTTCACCATAGTTGAACAGTTGAACAGTTCTTGAGTTGAACTGTTAGTTCAGATTGAAAAAATAAACCTTCCTTCATTTAAGAAAGCCATTTCAATTTTTAAAATGTATACTGTGAAAAATAGTTTTGCAGCTCAATCCAAATCCATCTAAGCATTGCAAGGTTGCTTTCCTTCAAGGGTGGATAAAATTCCTTATATTTTAGTGGCAAATAAGTTAAAAATATATGTGTTCAATGCCTTACATTTTGTCCAGAGCATGTGAGTGGCACCAGTCTTTTCTCCTGATTGTTCCAGCGATGCCTCAGTGAGAAGGATGACAGGTCTAAGCATCTCATCCAAAACACGAGTTGTTAGCCTCTCCATTCTGACTACTTTGCTCCTTGGCATCACAGTCCTTGTAGACAGATGTTTGGAAATTTTGAGATGAACGTGACTGAAAATTATTCCATTTCTTCTCTGTGTAATAAATACCAGAGATTCCTGGTAACAGAATGTTTTCTCTCTCTGTAGGCATTGCTGACCATAGTGTAATAGGTTCTTGATTACTTATGAGAAAGGGAGCTTTCATCCTTTTTGGTTTTGGGGTTTTTTTTCCTTTCTCTCTTTAAAAATAGTTTAAAATATAGTTTTTTGGTTTTGATGGCAGGAAGAATATATTATTTTTTCAAAGGAGTCTTACTGAACTCTACAACTTTCTGCTGTCGATCAGTTTAAAAAGTTCTAGCAAGTTTTCTGTTTATCTTGTTCAACTTGTAGAAGAAAACAGCTCATAGCATCATTCCTACTGTCATACCTGCATCCAGCCCACCATCCACATAACTCTTTAGCATGAAGAATTTAGTGGCCTGAGCTTTTGGATGGAAAGCAGTAGCTGTTCAACTTCTGCTGTCTCTCTCACACATTCTCCGGATAATGTAGTATCTCTTAGTTGACCTCATCCTGAAAATGTATCTTGGATGGATTTTTATTTTCAAAGTGATAGTTTCCTGTACAGTCTGCTCTATCCTGGATCCAGTTCAGTATGGAGGAAGGTAATTTATCATTCTTTAGACTGATTCCATAAGATGACACGGGTTGGCTCTTGTGAATTCAAAAATGCTGCAGTATCTGCCAATACTAGCACCTGGAAGTGATGTCCTTACAGTGATCTCATGCCTAGTAAATTAGGGTTTCTAGAACTCTCCAAAGGACACTCATCTTCCAGTCTTCTGTCCAGAACCCTAACCCTCCAAATTCAGTACGGAAACACTTGCTGTGTTTCCAAAACAGTGGACCCAGTGGCAACATGCCATTGCAACTCGATAGATGAGATGTTGCACCTACTCTTCTGGCTTGTCACTGTAAGGTACCCCATTCCTAGGGGGGAAAGATTGCCTTTTAAAAGGCTCGGGTTCTCTCTGTCCCCATGCAACCTAGAAAGGAGGGAGCATGATTGCGACAAAAATGACTTTTTAAAATCTGACAAGAGAAGAGAATACATGCTGTTCTGTGACTAATAGTGTCTATGAAAGATCTAAAAGTTCCTTCTCCACAGATTTTCCTTCTAACAGCAGGAATCAG
Source organism: Rhagologus leucostigma (assembly GCA_013397725.1). Classification (NCBI taxonomy): domain Eukaryota; kingdom Metazoa; phylum Chordata; class Aves; order Passeriformes; genus Rhagologus; species Rhagologus leucostigma. Next base: position 1,327,084 of record VZTD01002387.1, read on the forward strand.
AAATGGTTGCTCGCAGTGCTTTTCCTTATACGGCAGCAAAACCATCACGTGTTTTGCTTCCCAACAATTTTGGCTTGTATCAAATGTGAAGCTGGCTCAGAAACCGCTTGTAAAAGAGAGAAAAGTAAGACTTAGCTCCAGTAAGTGCCTGAACACTCTTTTTTGTTCACTTGGCATTAGGAGGATGGTATTTCAACTTGACATTGACATGAACATTTCAATGGCTGGACAGTAAGCTCTCTGATAAAGCCGTTGTCTGACTAGGGAACAAGGCTCTCGTACAGGACAGCTGCTTTATAGCAATTATAGTAAAAATTAACCTTTCAAAAGTTAAGTTTCTGTTTGAGGGGCCAAAACAAGGAGTAAAAGCAAGGATTAAATTCCCAGCAACAATCTAAGCTCTTGCCTTTTCAAGAGAAAATAAAGTGCAGACAGGATTTTATAAGCAGTATTTAGATGCATGTGAAAATATAAGTATTTTAATATTCCTATTTATGCTCTGCTTCCAGATACAAACACAAATGATGAGTCTTATTTGTGGAAACAAACCTTTCCTAAACTTTGGAAAAATCAAAGCAGAATAAAGAACTCACACAGAAAATAATGTTTTTTAGGAAATGACAAGCTTGGTTTTTTAGGAATAGATTTTGACAAGAGCTGGCTGCCTCATTATGCTTAGTATTTTTGGCACACAGTTTGCATATAGTACTCTTTCTGAGTACACTGCATAAAAACATAGCTTTGATACGGCTTGGGATGCCTATTCCATGGTTCTCTGTATATTTCTTAGTTTTGCATTAGCTGCCATTGTGTGTTTTTTCAAAATGTACATGCAACTCTTTTCATCTGTCTCTCCTTCTTCCTGTTCTTTGTTTCCTTTTCTTTGGTTATAAGCATTTTATATCAGCTTTCTGAATCTGTTTAACTATACTAGAGCAGCGCCAAAAAGTGATATCATCTGGAAGTTAAGTAGAGACATTATGTATGCATTGAAATGATTCCTAAGTCATATATTCCACGTTAAGAAATATCTGGGGTAATAAAATTTCTGTCATGGCTTGTAACTAATGTGCAAAAGACTTGCTCTGTCAGACAGTAAGTGATAGGCACAGTGAGAGCCCATCATATTTAGGTTAGCAGTTTGCAGTCCTTTCAATTGTTTGGTTTTTTTTAATTGAAGGTTTATTGTCAGTTGCTGTACATTCATCCAGTTATTTAGGTTTCAGTAATCTTATCTCTGAATGGATGATCTTAAACCATTTATTAATCTGAAGATTAATCTGCTTTTAAAGTGCACTTTTTCTCTTGATTAGCATCAAGAAAATCTTATCCCTTGCTGCTTTAGATGAATGGAAATTCTTTTGGTTTGTATGTGATGGCAGACTAGGATTTCTGCCAGTTCCCTTGATTATATTAGAGAAATTCCAGACAGCTAGAAAGTAGTAGCTGCTTAATGCATGTTTAGTATTGTAAGTCTCTTATTGATGGTGCATTAATAGCTGTCATCAGAAGTATCGTATAAAAACGTTGGTGTCAGCAGTGCTATGCCTAATGGCAATCTCCTTGTGAGCAGGTTACAGAGAGAGGTGAAAAAGGATAGATTATTGGTTTAGACCCTTGTCCCTTATTTAGAGGAAAAGAGGGGTGAAACTGTCACTTTAAATAATAGTTTTCTACTTCAGGAGATGGTTTGTTGGTTATTCTCTCGTCTTGTAATGCCAAAGTTGATTTTTGTGTACTGGAGACAATAAATGTAACGCAGGAGCCTGATACATATTCATAATTTTGCTCTAAGGCTAAAGTGCTTTCCTTGTAAATTCATCTAGCTACAGATATTGTGAGCACCAAAAGCAATTACTTCACCCCATCAGATTGCTATAAAAGGGAATACCATTAAAATTATTGTTCTATATTTATTGTCCTAACAGTGAACAAGAAGAACATTCTGCTGAGACACCAGTGCAAGAACCAAAATTAGGATGCTTTTATTCAATTATATTTGACAAAGCTGGACACCTTTTTTTTTCAATGTGTAATGTAGTAAATTTATGTACCTATCAAAAACAATTCTCAAAGCTCTCCAGTGTTAAATTGTAGTAAAGTGGGAAGGCTAGGCAAATTTAGAAAAAGAACAGCATGCTTTCCATTTTCAAAGAAAGACATGGGAGTCCGGAAAGAATGCTAATTTTTAAATTTGATGTTTCTATTCCCTAGAGTTTTTCCACTGTATAACACCTAGAAATAATTCATTGACTAGATTCTATACAGAGTTCAAAAAGGTGTGTCTTGCGTCCAACACTTATGTATGAAATAGAATTCAAATCTGTATAAAACCAAAGGGACAGTGGGGGGGAAAAAAAAAAAAAGGAGGAGTTGTTTTATGGTAGAGGACACTTATAAGTGAAAATTGGGAAAAAAAAAAAAAAAAGAGTGGGTTAGTTTCCTAAGCAGGTAACTCAGAGACATTTCACCAAGCTTCATATGGATATAAGAGAGATATTTGTTTGAAAGTGAATAGCATACAGAAGCTGAGCTCACGGGCTTATCAGAGAGAGGTAACACTCTCAATGTGAAAGAAAAATGATGGAAAGGTGGAAGGTCAGCAGTGATTTTCTTGAACATTAAAAAAAATAAATTATATGGCAAAGTTAATAATACAGAGGAGGCATCCTTTAAAAGGAGCATAAGGCAAGAAATGTGATGAAAAGATCACACCAAATCAATTATCATTTTCATAAGTAGGACTTTACATTTGTAGGACTGCTGGAGTGTCACAGTGAGAGTTCTTGAGACAAGGAAGGAACTGTGAATATGTGAGATGGGGAAAGCTATGTGATGACTTTTTTTGTATACTTTGGGAGATGCCATAGACAGATGCTGGCCTGGAACTCTTCGGATTCATGGAGCTGCCACACTAATACCACAGTGGTCATTGATTCACTTTGCAGTCAATGGACAGAGGCACCTCCAAGAGAGGTGCCTAAATCTATCCTAAATCAGGAAAGCAAAGTCAATGAGAGGAATAAATTTTTTTCAGGGATTCTTGGGCTTTTTGTGGTTGCAGGTAGTTTAGGGACTACCTCAACCAATGAGACCAATGCCTTGTCATAACATTATGCAGCAGTTGGATGGTGAATACCAATAGTTGGATAGTGAATGTAGGTTTCACTGCAGCACTGCCAAAGGGCTCCACACTATGTTAAAATCTTCTTGTGCAGGTGCTGTAAAATAAAGCCCTTTGTACAGTCATGTATCTTTCTGTGCATGCATCATGCATCTCACTTGGAGACATCTGAAGCAGGAGCTTTGTGGACCAGAAGCTTTATGAGGTGAACCACAAAGAGCCTTTGAAATGTTTTTAAGTGGACTGAATTGTGTCCCAAGATGTTCACAGACCTTGTTTCTTCTCCATTTGATGGTATAAATTTCAGAAACTGTTTTTCTGTTTGTTAATGCAGGTAATGTGAACTGCTGCAAAACAAATTGCATTAAATACATTTGTATATCATATCACATGAAAAATCCAATTAGAATTACTTATTTACCATGAAAAAAAATGATCATGAGAAAGAAAATTATTTTTAAATGAATGTTTTTTATGAGTGCTACCAGTTTAGAACTGGTATATACAGATTTATTATCTAAAGTTGTCTTTTTTCAAAAACAAACTGCTCTAAGCAGTCTGAGAGTGTCTATGAATAAGTACTTGCAGCTGAAGAAGAGTGCAATACATAGGGAAAGAATGTATTTCTGAGTATCTCCAAGGACAAATCCCTATTTTTACACAGATTTTAACATTTTATTTTTTCCTGCCTCAAGTAAAAAAGATTTGCTCAGACGAATTAGAATTTTCATATTTAGGTGGTTTACTGTTTTCAAAATTAACCTTAGGACAAGGTAGTTTCCCATGCAGCATTGGTCTTAGGTGTTCACTTACTGCTTTGTGAGAAAGAATCTGTATGACCTGGATCTGTCTCTCAAGGAAGGACTCTCCAGAGGCTGAGCCTCTACACAGTGGTGAGGAACAGATATGTCATCTTGGAGGCATCAGAAGTGTGGTTGGAAGCTGTTGTTGCCCTTATCACTGCACTACCTCAGCATGATAATTTGAATTTAGTTAACGTTGTTGTCTTCTGTGAAGTAGGAAGTTGTTGCCCTTTCCTCTGAGCTGGCAAACATGCTGGATTAAGTGACTTGGCAAAGATGACATAAGAATAAAATACAAATAGTGGAAAATGGACACATGCCTCCTTAAGCCTATTCAGTTGCTTATCAAATAAGCTCATTAAACACCCACCCTCCCAATGTACCCCCTCCCCATTTTATTTGTTTTCATTAGAACAGGTGTCTCAGTAGTGCGCGTAGAGAAAAGCTTTGAACTCTGCTGAAGTTGTGGCTATATGTCACGTAATTCCTAGAACCCAGAAGCAAAGATATAATTTTATGAAATTGGGTAATTTTGGAGGAAAGCTTCTACTTGGTGTTATATCTATGAAAAAGAAAGCCAAGCCTAACTAGCAAGGAAAAGGAGAAGCATGAAGTACAGGGCCACCATACTGGAAACCCTTGCAGCTAATCCAGCAGGGAGCAGATGTCATCTTTTTGCCGTGGTTCTTTTTTCCTGTTTAAAGTTCTCAGCTGTTTCTGTACATCAGTTTTAGAAAGATTATTTCAAATTCTGGTTTGGTTTCTCTGTTCCTATGAAAGCTTCCTGCCCAACACATTCCCATCTCAACATGGTCTCTGCCCACACACCCATTACAAGGTCTCCATCAGTGGTAGGATGCATTGCCAATGATCTGTTCCCTCATCTGTCTGTCTACACAAGGGCTTTTGCTGCTGCAAACACTTTTTGGTTTTTTAAGCAAATTCGTGTCCTGTCAACAGGGTCTGCCTGTGTCAAGGTGGGAATAACAAGTAGATTTAATTCTGGATTTCCATATGCAGTAGAAAATAATTCGAAGTTTGGCTTCTGTTCTTCAGCAGTACTGGACATTCTTTAGTATTCCAGATATATTTTGGACATTAACCTCTGTTGCTTTAGTTACATCTTTACTAATGAAAATTCCTGTAAAAGTTTCACAGCAAAAACTATCACTAGTAAATTTAAGATAGGGAAGTTTTCAGTTCAGTGTTGCAAATAAATTCAATAATATAAGAAATTAAAAGAAATTAGGTCTTCTCTGTGAAGATGCTGTAGTGCAAGTAGGATAGTTACAATGAGCTACTGCAACCATTGTCAAAAGCCCTTTAAAATAAGATTAGATCATTTTATTGTACCATTTTCAGCTGGCGAATTGTAACTCTGTTTTATGAGCACTATTTAATATACAAATTTCACTGGAACTTGAAGGAGACAGTAATAGTTGTGATGATTTAAGATTAGAAGTATTTGGATAAACACGGATGCTAGTTGTAATAGATCTGAATTGTCACCTGAGATTGCATAACTTGATTTATCATTTCACTGAAGAATTGCAGATAACAGTTTACAATATATTTTCATATGTGGTCTTGTCATTGTTTCCTTTAGCAAATTATCCTCCTCTGTATAGCAGAAAAAAAGAATTTTATTTTTTCCTAAGGACATGTAAGATTTATGGAAAAGTTATTTTCTGTGTAGACCTGATATTATTTGCTTATTCACTTTGATACAGGGACAGACAGTTATGATCTTCATGTACTTATTTATATTTAATGCATTTTGTTTCTCCTTCATGTTCTGGAGTTGCTAGAGTAACTGCATTTGTGGAAACTTGCTGTTAATTTAATATCCATTTGCCAAATTTAAAAAAAGCACTCAAAAAAAATTGCTTCTTTGTCAACATATTCTAATGATGATGGTGACTAGACAGGTCATGTCTTAGCTTCCAGAATCAGAGGGAGACATGAAAGGATTCTGGTAGGCAAGTATAATTAGTGTGTAAGTGTTTTTGCAGAAGTGTTTTTGCATAAGTATTTTCTCATCGATTTCCCACGCAACTTTTCAAAACTTTGCTATTAAAATTTAATGGCTTGTTTAACAAGTATTTTCTGTTTCAGCAGTCATGAACCAGGTAGCTATTTTCTCTGGTCAAAGTGGCAGTCTGCTTGGCACAGGAGATCCTTTTTTCTGAATGCACGATCACAGAGAGCACCGCAGGCAAATGAAGGCATAGTCACTTTCCATCCCCCTGCTACACACAGTGGCGCAAAGGCAAGGTTGAACCTTATTTTCCTCCCTCACTCAGGCCTGTAGCCTTTTCGTCAAGGGCGCTGAAGTACATTCAAATTTATTTTCTGATGCAGACTCCTGCTGACTGAAATCTAGGTCGAAACCTTGTGACCTTCCTTCACGTGCGTTCTCTCTGCTCCTCAGCAGCAGCACTGCTCGGTGCCGCACTGCGAGGCCGTGTATCGGCTGCTGAGGGGCACATGGCACCGGGCAGGCTGGGCTCTGCCTGGAACTGTTGTTAGAAACCTTTCTTACGCAAGAGCTCGGGACTTAATGCACTGCCTATTTAAAAATAACGTATTCCTCCAGGAATGCCGAGTTATTTCAGTAGTGATCCAGCAGTGCCTCCTAGGAGAGGGAAACAGCTTTCTGAGGTCACGGCAGAGGTCCTGCTCCTGGCAGTGGACAGCAGTGAGTGTCCAAGGAATGGCATGAAGGCAGGGAAATTACACGGGCGACCTTCCGAGGTGGGGGGTTATTTATTTCTTGCTGCTGCTTTCACAGCAGTTAGTTAGCAGCTAGTAGAGGTAGGAGTCAGAGCTCCTTCACTCGATAGCAGGGGCAGAGGGAGTTAACGCGAAGTAATGAGAAGTAGAACATGAATCAAGCAGGAGAAATATAGCTTGTGTATCAGGGAAACTACTTAGCAGTAAGCTGTGTTACAGAATCAGGCAGCTTCCCAGGGAGAGATGACGGATTTGTATTGCTTGTGGCATTTAAAAGTGAGCTGTGCACAGCACATTAAATACGTTAAGAGGGATCTCGCCGTCTCTAGGAGAATGGCAGATTAGATTAATATCTCTAGATACAAATGTGTCGCTGTCCAGACAAAGATTGAAATAATTTCCGGAATAGCTCAAATAAACGCAACAGAAACAAAATCCATTACCTTTTCTTTGAAATTGTAAGAAAAATGTTTCAACTTGATTTTCCTGTCTATCTTAAAGAAATTACCTTCCTTCTGTGAACCAGAGTTGTATATCTTAACTTTTGACACTTGTTCAGTGTTATAAATTTCGTTTAATAATCTATATTCAATTAGATGCTGCAAGACATACTTTTCATACATATATATATATATGTGCATTTTTAGAGATTTAGGTGACTGAAAATACCTTACATCATTTTATTTAACAAAACTAAATTACTATGTTCTTATTCTAGGCAATACCAAGCAATATCTCCATGGGAGTAGCCTACTGTTCAATTTAAGTAAGCATTTCATAACCTGGGCTTTCATTTTAACGACTTGAATAGATCTGCCTCGTGTCTTTTAATGAATACTTTGTCCAGAATATCATACACTTTCTAGTGAATTAAATTCTCCATAGTCTGAAGCATTTACTTTCAAAAATATTTAATATGCAGCTGCCTGCTAACATACATAGCAAATCTCCATGTGAAGCTATGAAGTAGAAATAAGGCACTTACTTAAAAACTTCAAGACATCGTACAATTTTGCCATTTAATACTGTTTAAAGCTCAGGAACTTAGGTAACTTAATTTTATACGAGGGAAGAAATAGATTTAGGTATTCAGAAGAAGATGAAGTCAGAGAGTGCTGTGCCAGGTGTTTCAGCTGTAGAAAAGCTTAAAGCATGGAAGGAGCAGTGTAGCAGCAAAGCAGACCTGCTGAATTATTCATCACTGTCTTACACACTTCTGCTGCTGTACCGTTATTTAGGAAAGAATATTATATTGTTATTGATTACAGCAGTTGCTGACACGTTTCATTTGCTGGGAGATGTGTGTGCATGCTTTGTATTTCCGACACTTTCACAATCACCAGAGAAACTTATGTATGAGCTTGATTAAAATTTAAGAGGCTGGATGGTATACACGTGTGCACACACATACTCAGCATTTATCTCTAACACTCCCAGTCTGGGCAGGGTGAGCTTGCTTCATGTGTCAGAGGAACAGCCTTCCCACAGATAATGTTTTTGAAGTGATGAGAAACGTTTCTTAAGGGAGTACCAGCAACTTTGCCTTTACCAAAACACCTCTGGGAAATCGACTCCTGTGTTACACCAACCTGCCACCTCACAGTAGCACGGGAGCATGTGCCAAAGGACCATGAGAGGAGGCTCTGCTGTGCTGTGACCGTGGACAGACCCATTCACACAAGCCAAACCCTGAGGATGCCCTTTCCTTAGGTTGCTGCAGTTGCTGGTGCAAATGAACTTCCGCCCAAAGCTGGCTAAAGTCCAGAGGAACTTGATGGCTGTTGCAGCTGGTAGTATATCTTATTTGAGCAAGGGAATGCAATCCAGTTCCTCACAGCTTGAAAACAAATACACATATGTATATATGCATGCATATCTATAAGATTAAGGGAGATAAGAGATATTTTTAGACTTCTGATGATTTTTAGACTTCTGAAACAGTGAAAGATATTTTCCCCGTTAAGGAGATGGAAAGGCAAGAAATCAACGAGAAATATTTTTCTGATTTATTTGGTTGATTGGTTGGTTAAGGAACACCAGGTAAAGATGAGAAATGTATTGTAATAAAATCTATATTGTCTTGAAACAGTATTGAGAAGATTCCGAGTGGCTGTGGTGAACTTTCTCTTAAATGCTGAGCTTGTAGGGGATTCTGTGACAAATTCTGGACAGGATGGAAAGCTGACAGAAAATAAACTGCTTGTGTCCTGGAGAAAACCCTTTCCTTACCTCTCTTTGCATGTCCAAATCCATTAAGAAGAAAAAAAAAAAAAAAAAAAGACAAAAAAAAAAAACCAAGGAACCCTAAAACGTTTAGTAAAA
>VZTD01002387.1:1336103-1502172 GCA_013397725.1 Rhagologus leucostigma
GACTAAAAACAAAATCCAAGGAACCCTGAATGCTTTAGTAAAAGAATAATCAGATTTCCTTCCCCTAACTGAAAATTAACTTGGTGGAAATAAAATTCACTTTATACCAGACTTAATCCATGGTAAGATACGGACCTGTTGAAGTCAATGACTGCTCTCCCAATGATTTCAGAGTAAGGGCTCACTCCTAAAGGCCTCAGGTGGCAAACAGTGATTAGATTCATAAATATCTGCTTCTGCTCAGATTTTGGAAAAGCCGGTTCACAGTTAGCAGGTCCAGAAGCTTAGCAGACTACACGATCTGCCAACCCATCAGTCATGTATACAAAGCATACCCCTGTTGGAGATACAAAAGCTGATTTGGCAAATCTTGAACGTCTTTAACTCTCTAAATACTAAATGAAGATTGCTCAATAGAATATTCCATAATACGACTAGAAAGCGTTACTTGCAGGTTTGTTGTTGGGGTTTTTTTTCTCTCTCTCTGTCTCTCTCTTTCTTTCTTTGCCCAGAAGAGAACTGGTTGAGCAGTTAATATTTGGTTTTCTAGATTTTTTTTTTTTACTCCATAAAACTTATATGGCAGGACTCATTTTAAATAGATTTCTTGTCATCTGTGTTTACAGGGACTCTGTATGGATATTGGATCAATATCTGAATAGAAATTTGTGAATATATATTTAAAAAATCAGTCTTCAAAATGTTTGGCCTCTACTACGGTAAAAATGGGTGCATGCTGCAGATTTAAAATAAGTTCTTAAAGGCTTTGATGCTTTTTGTATCAAAGACATCTCTTGCTTCTACTATTTACTTATTGTGATTTACCTAAAGAAAATCCATACATAGATTTAGCCATTGTTTTGATTCTTGGCAGCTAGTAAAACGAAAAGCAATAAATCTCTGAAACTTATCAAGAATGTTAAAAGCTACAGCTTAATCATTATTTATTGTCTAGAGATTTTGGTATATCTGATTAATTTTCAAGATAAGTGCCAAGAAAAAAAAGGAATGCTGTGTGTCTTTTACAGAACGCTCAGCAAAACTCACAATAATATGGTAGTGATTAGTGCAGAGCAATGCTTGCAGCAGTCATATAGTGCCAGTGATTATACTTCAGATCCACTATAAAAGCAAGCTGTTCCTGATGTGCTCCTCAAAAGTAGGACAAAATGTTCTCCATTAGTCTGTTGCTACTTAACATCTTTCTCTACGTCACATCTTGATTTTTCTCTCATGCCATCTGCAGAAAAAACATGTCTCTCAACCTTCTCGATCCTGAGATGGCAATATTCAGAGCTGTAAAAGGAATTAGGCTGTGTGAGAAGTGAATCTTGTCATGGGTGTTTTGGAGTGGCTTTTAAAAATATACAGACAAAGAACAAAGCTTCCAGGTTTTTTTTATTTTTATCTTCAGTAAAAGTAATTGTATCATAAAGTCATATATAAAATTCACATTTAAAATTTAAATATAATTCATGTTCTGTGATTTTAATTTATTTTTGCTGCCAAAACATGTGAACATTTACACCTTTGTCCTTGACCTTGGTCATCAAGATTTAGAGCAATGCGAGAGCAGAATGCAGTATGGGCCGGCTGAATGTACTTTTTCTTTCTCTAGAAATGAAAGTATTTCATAAATATTTACACATAAATATGTAGTCATTGTCAAACCTGTGTGTATATATACCTTGTATTACACGAAGAGGGCTCCCACTACGTAGGGAGCATTGTGGACTGTTGTGACAATCTGCGTGTGTCCCCTTGCAAGCGCGGCCCCTGAAGCAGAATGCTGATGATATGAGCCTGGATCCAGGTGTCCTACTGGACTGACTCTGTGGTGCTGAGCATTGCACCACCCCTGGCTGGCTCCAGGGGCTGCTTGGTACATTTTCAGCGGCTTTTATAACAGGTGAAGAAAGAGCAGGACTGTGTATCTTCTGTGGGGCAACACTGGGACCTCTCAGGGCTGGTTGGTGATGAACGTGGAGTGGGAAAAGTGCAGAAAAAACTGAATTCATACACCTAAATTCATTGAGATTTTCAGATAGAGGAGCACTTGTGACCTACTGAGACAGTGAATAGCGGTATTTTTTTGTAACATACATTGCTTCCTGGCATGATAATGCTGTCTGTGCCCTAAAAACTAACGCCAAGGAGCTCATGGTATTATTCTATCTATGAGAAACATGACTGGTTTGGAAAAAATTAGAGGCCTTAGTGGGGGTAAAAACTGTAGTCTGCAATACAGTGAAGCCTTCGTGGGGGTAAAAAACTGTACTCTGCAATACAGTAACAAACTTGAATCTTCTCAGTGAATTATAAGTGTCGTCTTTGTAATGAAGCACTTATGGACAAAGAGGCATGGAAAGCTAGGAAATGGAATGTCTGCTCTCTGTTGACAGAGGGCAAAAAGTAATGGGGATGCAACTAAGGATCTCTTGACAGACTGAGATGTCATATGATGTGATGTTTTGTTGAAGCCAGTGAAAACTGGTGGAGCTAAGCATTAAAAGAATGTCTCCACCAGTGTCCATGTGTCATGTGGCATATCTCTGAGACTTTTAACATGTAGAGTGTTCTCCTCCTTTGGTTTTTTTCTCTGTTTCCAACATGCTCCCTTTCTCTCTCCCATGTGGCTTCAGTTTTGATTTTCTTTTTACAGTGAGATTCTTCTTTTGCTTAACAGTGAATATTTGATTAGCAGCTACTCAAATACTCTTCAACTTCCACTCCAGGTATGGAGTTTTTGATGTAAGCTTTGGTTTTGTTTATTTTTCTTTCTTTCTTTTGTNTTTTTGTGGGGTTTTTTTGGTTTTGTTTTGTTGGGGGTTTTTTGTTTGTTGTTGGTTTTGGGGTTTTTTCTCTTTTTGTTGTTTTTGCAGCTTTCACACTGGCTTTTTATCCTGGGAGTTTTTATCAATGCTGCTTTTTGCAAGTCTCACTGGCATCACCATTTTCTTTTTTCCTATTCCCTTTTGATTTCCATTCTATATTTCATTCAGTAGTGAGAAGGGAGATTGGCAGGTATTTTGTGCCAAAAATTGAAGGGTTGGAAACACAAGGTTTTACAGAAGCGGATAGAATTATTTATTGTGGGAAAAAAAAATCTCAGTGATCTTTTAAAATTAATTGAAATACCTTCAGTACTGGAAGCCCAAATATCACAATGTTGTGAAAGAGCTTAGCCTAAAGGAGACTGATGCCGATAGAGGGATCACAAGTGACTTATAGTCAATTGGCATTAAAGCTGATTGAAATCTGTGACACTTCTGTGAAAAAGATGCCCCTCTCTCTGGGATTAACTAGCCTTAGTTTATATTTACAGTGTGAATATAACTGCTGTTGCCATAGGATATGATTGCCTTTCATATTCTGCGATGTACTGTGTCATGTACTGTACTTTATTATGTAACATGGTTTTAAAGATTTTTCTGTTTTCCATTTTACAGTTAAGAACTGAGGCATGCACTGCTTCTATGGCTTGCTCGGGGTAAGATGTGGATGTCTGTTTCAGAGCAAGGACTTGAATTTCAATCTTGTGAGTCAGTGCCTTAGCACTCCAACAGTTGCTACTCTCTGACACCTCTCTAGTAACTCAAAGACCAAAAAAGTGAAGGGTAAAATGCCTGTGGTATACCAAACTTTATGCTGAACAAGAAAGAGAGGGAAAAAATTAACCTAAAAAAGCCCATCCTCTAAAATGTTCTTATACTATTGAAACTGGGCCACTTGGGCACGCAGGGATTCAAGATTCATGGATTTAGGACAGCAAACATGAAGGTGCTTGGTTGTATATCCCTGTGGCTGAACAACTCACCAGGGATACAGGAGTCTTAGAGATCTGCTCATTGCACTGTTCATGCATTTTATATTAGAAATTTGTCAGGTAAAGAAAAAGAAAGGAAGAATAATGGAAATTAAATCACCCCCTCCTCCTGCTGAAATAGGCTCAAGTTAAATTTTAGGCATAAATGCAAAATTTATTCTGTGTTATTCTCATGGAAAGTAGATATGTACCACTGCTTGAATGAGATGTTGCAGGCATGCTCAGAAGAAATACCTAGAACATAGTGTGCTATGCCCCCATAATACAGACAAACTTGATCAATTTCTGCATTTTTAATCCTTTATGCAAATATTTTATTTTGTATTTGTTTTAAAGAATACTATTTGTGCTTGCTGAGCATAAAAGAGGTACAGTTATATAATCTAAATTACAACTGTCTGCAGTTTACCATGTGCCCCTGAACATGATGAATAATGGGTGCAAAGAGAAAATATGGTTGGCAATAACATTGTCTCTTTAATTAACATCACATCAATACGACAACACTTGGGCATGTGTCATCATGGACATGATTCCCACGGAACTGTAGAGTTATAGAGAAGAAATGTTACAGCTTTAAATTCCACTGTCTTATGATAAAATATTTCTAGAAGAAAACTGAATTGGTTGAAAGCCTCTTCCCTTTCTGTCCACTGTTTTCTATATCCATGTATATCTGTAAGGTGTTTTTTCCTATTTTATTGTGGTTACTCCTTTAACAACTTTCAGCAAATATTTCTTTGCCAGTATTCTTGACAATTTTTATTGCTACACTTCAACGTCCTCCTCCACTTAGGAGTAGAATAATGTCAGTCATCTTGGTCTGAAAAATAAATAAGGTAAATGCCATTTCTTTTATTATTTTTCCTTTGGCAACATGCTTTTCTCTGTTTTCACTGTGGAAAAAAATGTCATTTTTTGGATGATGGCCCTATTTTGTAAGGTTTTCTAAAGAATATAGCATCATGGATTTTAAGATTTGAACAAGGAACAGCATCATCTTGATGGACACAGTGAAGTTTCAAGCAGTGGCTTGAGTAGATGTGTCCCGTTTACATGCCTCTGTAATTTTAAAGATACACACAAGTTGCAAAAAATTGCTTAACATCTGTTTCAAGACCAGTAAATAGAATCATAGAATCAGAGAATCGCTTATGTTGGAAAAGACCTTAAAGACTAGTAAGTCCAACCATTAACCTAACACCGCCAAATCCACCACTAAACCACATTCTTAATCACCACATCCACATGTCTTTTAAATACCTCCAGGGATGATGATTCCACCATTTCCCTGGGCAGCCTGTTCCGATGCTTGACAACCTGTACGATGAAGAAATGTTTCCTAATACCAAATCTAAACCTCCAGTGGACCACCTTGAGGCTGTTTCCTCTTGTCCTATCATTTATTTATTGTTATCTGAGAGAAGAGACCAACGCTCACCTCACTACAACCTCCTGTAAGGTAGTTGTAGAGAGCTATAAAATAAAAATAAATAGAAGAGCAAAAGTCTGTTACTAAGCTCAGAGAACAAGCAGTATGTCACAGTTCACATTCATGCAACTAGAGGGTCCCAAGGGCAAGATGACCACTGTATTGCAGTTTGGGAACAGTCTCCATTCCTGAATAACCCCTGAGCTACACCACAGTGTTCTCTATGACAGCAGTAGTCACCTTAAAACTGTCAAGGACTGTGCCTCTAAACATTCTGACAGTGCCCTACTCCTGTTTAGTTTATGAGCTGGATGAACCTTTGATTTTTATAGTTCAGTGACACTGTAAGAAGGAACACTGCATACTGAGAAACGAGCTACATACATTATTACAGTTTTTGCCTGCTACACTGAACCTCAGCAGTATCCTACTTCCATAGTGGTTGATATTTTGGGATTGTAAACCCAGAGAATGGTAAACACCAGGAATTATAAATCCCAGGGGATGATGAACCCCTGGGATTAAGCATGGTTTTCCAGAACTCAGAGTCTGCAGATGCAAACTCAACTGGGACAAAACCCAAAAGGGACAGTTGGTTAACAGGGTAAAACAAGCATGGCTGATTCTAGGATACCACGTTTCTGAAAAGTCATTATGAGAAAAAGTGGTCATATCTGAAGAATTAAACTAATATTCTTAGTGTACACTGCCTGATAATTCCGTATGTATTGAGAGGTCCAATTACAAGAGTCATTATTAAAAAGCAGAGCTTTTTCCCTCAAGCTACATATGTGCATGCAACTTGTGTGCATTAACTTGGCAGAATGCTTCAATGAGTGAAAACCAGTGAATGACAATCAGACACCTATCTGTCCTCTGTATTTCTTTTTCTTTGAGTTTTGGAAGGGGAAAATATTCAATTTAAGACATTGAGATGCTTTCTCTAACCTAACTGTATTCTTTTATAAAGAAGTGCTATATACAAAGGAGTGCTATTTCTTTTCAGAGGTATCCCAAATTTATGTTTTTCTATCTTATCTTATAAGAGACACCAGCAACATATCTTTCTGAATATTCCTATGTACTATGGCTGCTCCTAAAATATTAATGTCTAGTAAAATCCTTATTAAAAAAAGTGGGGGGATTTTTTTGTGCAAAAGTGCACATGCATGTTGATATAGAAACACGCCATATGTTTCTTTCCTTCCTTCTTTCCTTCTTTCCTTCTTTCCTTCTTTCNTGCTATTGTCTTTTGCCATCCAGGAAGGACATCAATCATTTTGAAGCTGAACATATTTTCAGGAAAATGCTCAGGTCTTTTCATATTGAAAGATGCTTGATTTAATCAGAGATATGAAAGCTTCTTTTACCTGTCCATGGAGTCTAAAAATTTGACTGCCCTTATGTTGTCACTGTAAAATAAAAGCAAAAATATGTATGCTTGTGCAAAATTCATTTCTGCTTTCTTATTGCTGAAGCAGCTTGAATGGCACAGCATAGGTTCAGACACTGAGGATACACAGCAGTGAGAAGTGTACTGTTAATTTTATCATCTCAGAGGGAACCAGGCCTGAAATAGGTTATTCCAATTTGGTGCTGTAGCAGAGAATTCATCTGGGGCTGGCCTCAGCGTCTGCTTGGAGCACTCAGACGTCATCTTTGAAGCTAGCTGAGGGACTACACTGTCATCCCAAAGGAAGCAGAGTGGATTTGTTCCATTTGTGTATGTGTGCTCACTTTTCTTCTGAATGTGATAGAGTCAAATGAGGCAAGCTCAGGAGCTTTACAAGCTCTGTGACATGGTGTGGCTCTTGTTTAACTAAAATCATATTTACATAAGCACGCTTGATTTGATCCAGCAAACATTTTACATTCGTATCCTGATTGAAAAGACAGAGGGTCTGACTGCTTCTGTAGAGGTGACATGATACTCTGGCTGTAATGTGTCCCAGTGTGTAGTTCCTAGAAGTACCTCATTATTGAAACACACACACACCTTTCTTCTTTTCTGGCTGAACTCTTCCTGAAGTGAGATACTTTTCCAAACTAGCATAAAGTTCTTCAGAAAAATAGTTATGGAACCTTTCAAATGAAGCCAAAACAGGAGCCTGTGCAACTAAGTAGTGTTTCCTCGCCCCTGCAATTGTAAAGTATTGCCTTTTTTTCTCTGTCCCTGCTGTGTTTCTGGACTAGAAACTCCTAAGGTGAAAAATAAAGACATTTTTGTTGTTGCAGTTGTTGTCTGTAAAAGAAAAAAAAAAACAACACCCCTCCCCCACCACCACCAACCTCCCCCCTCCTGCCTCACTATGATTCCAGATTTGAGCAGACTGGAATTATACTAGATTGAAATCTTCCCAATCATTTAATTTGAGGGACATCAAAAGGATTAATAAAAGTTTTGTCCTTATGACATGGAAGCCAGTTCACACTCTCAGTGACTGCTGTGTCAACAGGAACAGGTTTATTCATGCAGTAAGATACAACTCCTACAGTGTTGCCTTTTTTCTTTTTTTAATAAAAAATTGTTTGCCTCTCTCATAAAACCAAAATTGAATTAATTCTCCTGGTCCTTTTCTGAGACAGTAGTGGTGATAAGTCATAACTGCTACTGAACATCTATCTAAAAGCCAATGACTGTCATTGCTTTAGTATCTCAGTCATCACAGTATTTCTAGGTTCATAAAGAAGAAAAGGCTACATGCTGCTCTCCTTGAGTCAATGAGAACTTTGCATTGATTTTGAAGGAAGAAAGAGGAAGACCCAAGTGCAATATCTTGGATTTTACATTCTGGTTATCAATGATAAATATTGACTTCTTTTATGGCAAGAACTAAAGATTATTTTGCCCATTTTACAAGTGAGAAAAATCAAAGCTGAGAGGTTAAATGCCTTGTGTTCAGCCACAGGTAAAGAACATGGAAGAACTAAGAGGTGCTGGGAGATCTTGACAATCAACTCTGAACTGAATCTTGCAGAAATGTGGCAGTTATAGGAGGCAGCAGACGAGACAGGAGGCATATACTGACTGAAGGGCCAGGGAAATGCACAGAGATGCTTCAGGCATTAAGTGAAGCATGGGCTGAAAAAAAGACTAAGAAAAATTTCCAGGCATAGGTACTGCACTATATGCTGTTCCTAATGGAGGCATGGAGGAGTTGCTTTGAAGTCAGGACTTCAGGCATGTGAGACCCCAGGCTGGTGAATCCTGATCTTCACACTCACTGCCTGATGAGGTTTGAGACTGCTTCACTGGCACCGTGAGAAGTAAAATTGCAATGTGCAGACACAGAAGCACCAAGTCTGGTATACATTATTTGGGGAGGCTGGGATTGATTTAGCCAGGTTTCTCTAGATGACAAAGTAAGAGAAGGAGCTGAATGTGCAGGCTAGTGGCCCTTTCAACCTTAGAACATGAAACCTTTTGCACTGATCAGCTTTTCCAAGAGGCCTTTCAAGGGAAAAAAATTTCTTTAGTATTAAATGATTTAACTGGCGTGATGCACAGCATAAGGAAGAGGATTTTGTTAGCCGTTTGCTGAGACAAGTTTTGCTGTCTGGAGTTTCTGCAGAAGGGAAAAGTGGAAGAAAATAACGGCTATAGGAGCCGCATGTTGCACAAGGTAGATTGCTACATTATGTTTCGGTTTTCTGCTTTTCTTTCATAAGAGTTCTAATTTACTTTACAGTAAAAATTACCTATCACATTAAAATAGGTGGTAAGGATTATTGCTAAAGACATAGAAAGAACATAGAGTGTTTTCTTGGTATTGCCCATGACATGTGTAGTAGCATCTCTGTCACCTAGGAGAGGAAGGAATGTATATGAGGGATAGAAATTAGAAGGAGATGGGAAATGCCTATAATTGGTCCCTAACTGTCTGTGGAAAGAGATGTTTCAAACAAGAAAAATGATCTTGTTAGGCAATGGTTTTGCATCTTAATTAATAGAGAAAAGGAGAAAAAAACCCAAAGAAATTGCAATTATTTTGAAAAAGAGTCTGAATGTACAATCATCAGCCATAAAGAAGTGTAATGTGCATTTCATTTATATATGTATCCATGCCTAACTATTTATAAATTCTCAGTATCACTATTACTGGTCTCCTGAAGACTTATGTTAAATAGATAGACTTGCATTTAAATGCTGATCTCAACTTTCCACAAGGGACCACTAAAAAGTCTTTCAGTAGAAAAGGCTGGGATCAGCAAAACATGAAATCATTATAGCTGCAGACTTTCTAGACCTGCTTTGTATTAAGCTTTTGAAAGGGACATTTGTTTAAGGATAAGATAGCTTTATCTTGCCTTGAATGTTTAGTATTATTCTATAGCAGAACCCCTGTATTCTCACAGCAAGGGCACGGAACAAGGACTGAGGCACAGACCTGTCCACCACCTCCAAACTGGCACATGAGAAGTCCTTATGCAATCTGACTCTTAAAGGATGTCTACACTAGGAAACCCAGAAATCTTTGTCTTGATTCCATCATTCTTTACATCATCATTTATCAAAACACACCTGTGAGAATTTGCCTGGGTGAGTGCCCCAGGGGATATACCAACTTTTTCTTCCTTCACTTCCTTTACTACAAGCAAAGTTAAGGTAATAACTCCACTGTCATGGAGTGAGTATGACCTTTTCAGCCTGTTCGGTTCTTGTTGAATTCTATCATAAATTTGGTCATACAGTGATATTGTCATTTCCCTGTGGAAACAGAGCGAGGGTCTAGAATTATGTGACCTGCATTTTTTCTTATGGAAGTAAAATAAGGTACCCATGTTTATGGTAGAGTGTTTTTTTTTTTCGCAACCTGGAGTTTCACTGAGGTATTACAAAGGAAAACAGAAGGATCCCATACCAGTGTAATCCTGTGGAAATCTGGATGAAGAATTGTAGGTTATCTGACCTTTACCTGCAAATTGATTTATCCTTCAGCTGCACTCAAGTCATTGGGATTATTTCAGACCTGGGTAGTCCCTAAAGTCTGCAACCTGTAGAAGACAGGGACAATGCTACGAAGAGATGGTTGGTAAGGAGAGTTGCATAAGGATTTGCAGAGCTAAAAAACATTCAGAAAAGCTGTAGTATGATAGTAAATACTGTTTAGAATAATCTTTTATTTCCCCCAGCATATATTTTTGAGTTAAAGAAATGCTTTGTCCTGACTTCCTGCTGCACCTGCTTTTTCTTGCTTTCACCTGACAAAAGATAACTCCTCATTCTTTTCCCACTTCTTCGTGTTTCTTGAAGAGGTAGCACCTTCCAAGGCACTTCTTTTATACATCCCTTCTTCATCTTTTCATGCTACTTTTTGCCTTAGGTATTAATTTGTTTTAAATGGGGATTTTCTGTAGGTAGCTTACCAAATTCACCCATTCACTACTTAAACAAAAATTATGTAAAAGCCATAGTAATCACCATGAATTCATAAGCAAGCTGATTCTTGCTCTATTCTTCTGAAATATGAATGAATGGATGTCTTCTGAAGTAAAAACTATGAATGATAGCAACAGATACAGAAGGGATGCTATAAAAAGTGGTTGCATGTATGTGGTAAGCGCAGACCTCAAAGAAAGAATCAGTTACCTCATGATAGCCATACTCAAGGCCTTTGATTTGTTCATATACAAAACAAGACTAAGAATTCAACATGTTGAGAGGATCAGAGCTGAACTTAAGTGCAGTTGCCTGTTTAATAACTGCATGTATTAAAAATAGCAGCATAGTGATGCCATGATGATTTTTTGCTTTTTTATATACCCTTTCATATACCCTTTTATACAGCTTTTATGTATCCTTAGTGCTTTTAGCCCACATACTTGTAATTGCCTCAGTCTGATAACTTAGCTTAGACCCAAAGTTCCCTTAAGCCAAGAGACTAAACATCTTGGAAGCCTCGCAGCTGGGGGTCAGAAAGCCTCAGACACCAAGGTCCTCTCCAGAACGCATTCTGTAAACTAACATAGGCACATCTGGGGGCAAGGTTCCTCAGGACAGAGGCTTCTCTCGAGCTTCTCACTGGGGAAGATAGATATGCTAATGTTCAAGGTCTATAACTGTATACGCGAATCACTGTCTGTGTGCATCGTGTGTGTGCATCGTGTGTGTGCATCCTGGGGTTCATTTCAGTGCATTCTACCGGGGTATGGTGCACCTGAGGATCCTTAAGTAAATACCGAGGTAAAACCCTTTTTTCCCCTCTAACCGTGTTTGGCTTTTAATTCTAAACCCAGGGAAAGGCAACAATAGAAGTTGATTGTTTTAGCTCCTCAGTGATGCATGCCATGTATCTGAGTCTGTAATTTGGCATCTGGGATATAAAAACTGTTGTCACCGGAAGATTTGCTTATAATCCAATGATAAGTGGCATAAGAAGTGTCTGTTCCTAGAAATGAAGGGTGGTCAAGGAAACAAGATTTGAAATCTTTACTCTTTTCTCTTTTTTTACACTAATTGTGAATCTAGTGAAGTTTTCATATACCTGATGGATGGCAAACAGGAATATTGTGACAGAAAGTGCTCTGCTTGGTAATCCAAATGCTTAGAGGTAGATCACATCTCCTGAGCTGCTGAATTTTAGCTATGTGTAGGTGGAATGTAGCCAAACAATGTCCGCATAGTTTGCGCACTAGTGTATAATTAGCCAAGTACTTAAGCTTTGCTTTTTGTTTTTGATCTTTTACATGTGATAGCTAATGTTCTGTACATAAAAATGAGACAAAGCACTCTCCCCAATTCTTTCAGAGTATTTCCATTTATAGAGATGTCAGAGAGCTTTTTTGTTATAATTCTAGGGAACATGAATGTCTGAGCTTCTGAACTGATTAACATCTTGTGCATGCAAATCTAACACAAAAGAATCTATTTACAGCTTGACTTCACAGCAGATTGCTACCATATTAGCAAACACCTTTAAGTTGTTTGAAAAAGTGATGATTTGTTATTTCCTTTAGGCTGTTTCTCTAACTTATATATGGCTGCTTTTTCCTCTCTTTTAATGATATCCCCATCATCAGCACCACCACTCAAGAAAAAAAACCAACTTTAATAGTTGCTCCCCAGGTTGATGGATAATATTCATAAAATAATTTAAGGTGTGGCATGGAAACTTCCTCTTTCATTCTATTTGTGGTTATCTTCAAGTTTTTACAGATGGCTGCAAGACAACCCATAGAATCTTAATGCAAATTATAATTTCAATGTGACTATGACTGAATATGAAGAGAGTGTGCAACTAAATACATCAGAATAAATTAGTAAAGAAATCTGTTTTTAAACGGTTTAAAAGCCAAATTTCTTTTTAGCTGTCTCTGCTATACACATATATTATCAATTTAATATTGAATCAATTCAGTTTCTGCTGTAGAGGTAAAAATTGATGTGCATTCATTAGCCACAGACAACAATAAAAGGAAAGCTGAATGATCATTCAGACTATTTTACAGTGTCATGCCTAGGAGTGGTTATTTTGGGTCAAGGATATTGTGAAGGACAGGGCAAGCAAGGACAAACAGGAAAGCTTGCTCATTTGTGCCTGCTATGTTGTGCCTGTTCTAAATTTGGCTGTTTTCAGGGAATTCAATCCTAGCAAGTTTAAAAGCAGTGCTGAATGAACAAAAGCTTGTCTGGAAAGAGGGGACCAGATTCTTAGTTGATGTGAGTTATCATGGCTGCACTTAGATCAATTAAGCTATGGGTTGCTATATAAAATATTCAAGAAAACACACACGCATGTATTTTAAATATGTGTATATCTTTATCTTAAGATATCAATGAAGAGGAAGGCAGAATCTGATAAATGTTTACATTTTTAAAGCGCATGGAGAGTAAACCTACTCAAAGGTAACACAAATATATTTTTATAGTTAAATATAGTGTAAGAAATGTGAAAATAAAGACTGATAAATGTTAATAATAAAGTTGTAACTTAGTAGAAATTTCACAATAGAATACTTACACAGAAGAAAGATCAGTTTTAGGACTCCACTTATAATTTTTAGGAGCCTTAGTCTTGGAGATGGATTCTGTTTCATTAGATATTATCCAAGTACTGTTGAGGCCACACCTGAAGTACTGTATCAAGTTGTGGGCTCCCCAGTAGAAGAGATGGGTGGACATGGAATCCAGTGAAGGGCCACTAAGATGCTTAGGGGGTTTTTAAGCATCTCTCCAGTGATGCAAAGGCAGAAAGATCTGAAACTGTGCAGAAAAAAGAGGAAAGAAGGCTCATGGGGACCATATCAATGTGTATGAATACCTAAAGGGAGAAATCAAAGAAGAGAGATATACTCTTTTTAGTGGTGCCCAATGACAGAGCAAGAGGCAATGGGCACAAACTGAAACAGGGGAGATTCCTCCTGAACATGGGGAAACATTTTTTTCACTGTGAGGGTCACCAAACACAGGGACAAACCGGTTGTCCAGGGAGATTGGAAGTCTCCATCCTTGCAGGTATTCAAAATCCATCAGGATTTTGTCCAAAGTAACCAGCTCTATGTGCTTGAGCATGGGGGTTGGTCTAAATGGCCTCTAGAACTTTCTTCCGTCCTCAACCATTCCGTGCTTCTGTGAAACAGGGCTACTAACTGGTGAATTTTTGAAAGTTTGAACCTTGTTTATGGTGCTGGACTCTTGCCACAGTATGAAATGAGGACTATTTTAGGCATCCATTTGAATTTATCTGTTAGAAGACTTAGAACTCAAGGTAAATAAATTAATGTCTTATGCTAATGTGAGAATTAGTCTCCTACTTTTTGTGTAGTGGAAGTTATACTTGTGCAAATAGAGTGTAAAGAATGTAGCTGCACTAACTAACATGCTAATTTCTCTTATGGTAGAAGAAACAAAACTGATGAAAATGTGAAATTTAGAGACTTCACTGAATGAAAAACATTCCAAGACTGGGCGGAGCCAGTGTTTCTAAGAAGGATGTTAAATAGCCAAACCTAAAATTGAACCTAGTGCTTGGATGTGAACTTTACTATTCCTAAGTGATCTATTTTCAGTAGATTATGATATTGAGACCATTCTATGCTAATAAGAAGATATAAAAATATAGTGTACACACACATACACTCACACTACTGTTACCCATGTACCTTAAAGTACAACAAAGTATGAAGAGTAGGATGGAAAGAGCAATCACAGGGAGAAAAGCTTCTGTGAGAGGCTGACATCACGGCTTTTTCAGGTAGCTCTTGAACAGAGTGAATATGGAAGGGAAGTGCAGGTGTTCATCTGAAATAAGGTCACCAACGAATAGAATACCAGACACAGTTTGCTAAAATTGGGTCTGACTCATTTTGGAACAGTATGAAACATTTTTTCTAAAAAGGACCAGTTCTCAAAAGGATTTTGTTTCTTCGAAGAGCTGGTTGGTCAGTCAGCTTTTAGAACATCATATGAAGGGCCAAGTTGTTGAGAAGTGCTGTCACTAAGCCTTTCAAGCTTTCATTGTAAAACCTTTGCTCTTCCTGTCTTCGTGAGAGTACTGAAGGTTAGCTAGTATGATAAAATGATGCTGAAAAATTTTGTCTTTTCGGTTATCTAATATTCCGTCCTACCACTCTTCAATCTATTGTATGCCTACAGTGCATTACAAATGGATCAAAATATAGTTTGTGGTTTATCATTGTCAAAATGTAATGGAGCTGTGATTAGTACAATAAATGCTGAAAGCACTGAAACCCAGTAAATAATACAAAAATATATAAATATTACAAAAAAATACAAATCTTCAAGAAAACTCCAAATTAAGACTTCCTAGTTGTTTACAAAATGTAGCTCTGTGTTTATCATACACAAGCACAATGCTAAAAAATTTTTAACAAGAACAGACCTTAGTGATCAGAGATTTAACAAAGAAGGATATATTATGCTGGCTTATAAAAGATAATTTCTTTTCTGTGCCTGTCTGAGAAATATGCCTATTAATCAGTCAGACATTGTGTGTTACCTAAGCATTGAATTAAGTCAATCAACAGAGAAAAGACAGTAGAGTATGGGAGATAAAAGAGCTTGGACACCTTGTGATACAGAGAAGATTGATCAGGAGGGTTTTGGGGTTCCAACTAAGCAAACAGTTTCCTTTGTAGTCCTGCTTCGGAATTCTTATTACTCGTGTCTGCTGATGTCCTTTGCCAGCCTCTCCTTCTTAATCTTTGCTCTCAATAAAGTCCCTCAAGATGCTTAGATTAGTTTTCTTGATTTATTCAAACCTGGTTAAGTTCAAATAGCTGTTTCTCATGTTGATCTGGCCTTTTTTTTTAAGTTTTTGAACTCACAGTTTTAATTTTAGACATTTCTCCGCTCTATCAGAAAAATTGAATAATTCTTGTTTAGCAGATGGAGCTCATCCTAATCTAATGGAGCGTTACAAAACAAGGGAGATAGCCTTTTTTCATGCTCCTATTTGATTTGGAAATATCAGATGATGTGTTAAACAGCTCTTTAAAAATCTGGTAGATATGACTGATATCACCTCTATTGACATTACTCCTAGGTGTTCATGATTTATTAATTGTTTCAAAATGGAAAAAGACCTGCTTTGTAGGATCAAAACTGGAACTATAGAGATGAAGGAAACCCATGTCTCTGCATTATTCTGTAAATCTTAATTAAAATTTTAAAAAAAGCAAATTGCTAACTTTTCAGATATCTTGTAATATTTTGCATTGAGATCATTTTTAAATTTCAATTTTACATTGACTCACATTTCACCCTCAATTTTGGTGGTTTTTAAATCATGTAAATTAGCTACTAATACAGTTAAGCTATATCCAGGAATATTCTCAGTTCTGTTGCTGCATGTTCAGTTACTGATAAATTATAGAGAGGATCATCCCAAGTAGGATGTCTTTTGCATCTGATGAGAAAATGCAGCTGTATGGTTCACATTCAGATAAGATTAATATATCTATACTGTTCTAGGGAATTTTCTTGCTAGCACATTGGAGAAATCTGTTGAGTTTATGTTAAAGTCATTTGTAAAGTTGGTGATGAGATTACTGATGATACCCATATTTAGGATTAATTTGTCATACAAAATACTAGAGATTGTTCTTATTAAGGATGACAGTACATTTCTAGCTGTTTAAATACCTAAAATGTTCTGTCTAAAATAAAATTCTTAACCTATTACTACCTGAACTGATGATTGGTAAAATTCTTTATCAATTCCATTATCTACGTGGACCAATAAATGGCAAACCAACAATCCATTACTTCTCTTTTAAAATATGAATATGAGAAAAGTGGGATGATGTGACATTTGACTATTTGCATTTGCCTTTAAGAAGGTTGGCTCAGGAAATGAACCTGGATTTCTCAAAAATCTTTTGTCTCTCATGGAATTCACTTAGAGCCTAAAAATATATTAACTTGAAGCAAGGGTAAAATCCTAACCCATTGCAACAGATTATAAGGCTGCTTTGGCTCCAGAGGTTACCACTAATATATTGTGGTTGCCTACAGAAAAAAACCTGAGAAATATGAATGTAAGTGCTCCTAATTCGTTTACATTGTGATGAAAACTTAATCTGAAATAATCTTTCTGTTCATATTATTTTCTTCATATACATGTTTTGTACTTTGACATTTCTGTTAAATGTCTTTGTTTTTAGGAGTGGATCTTGATGGCTTGAGACATTTTCTGAAAAATCTCGAGCAGTTTTATTACCAACATGCTATTAAATTTCAAGCGTGATTTAGCATTTTCAATTCTTCTATTTATCTTTAAGTCTATATTTTAGTCGGTTGTGTCCTCAGCCTGGATTCTCTGACAAGTCTATGGACTTTGGTTTCTATCTGGAGATATGGTTTGTTTAGTTAGCAAAAGCCCTCAGCTGTATGCCAAAAGCTGTGGTTATTATTTAGAACTAACAATGTTGAAAATGCAGAGCTTGTTTTATTCAGTACTTATTTTGGTTCTGTTTGAAGGCACTGGGCCAAAGTCACGAACAATATGAAAAGCTATAATTCTATTGATGTTGGTATATTCAGTCCTCTAACTCTGAGGCTAGATTGGCCTGTTGCCTATGCATTTCAACTTTCAGAGAATCTGATACCAGAGCAATGGACACAGAATGCATTTGCCTGTCAGTCTTTTTCAATTGCTTGAGAGTCAGTATGGTATATTCCTCTATAGCTGTAATTATAGTTCTCAAGGGATAGTCAAGACACAGAGCTTTCATTTCAGACAATGCTTTTGCCTCAAGGGGGAACAATAAACATGCAGATATTCTTAGACAGCCACTGGCACTCACAATAGCTGTTCCTAGATGTATAGGATCATAATGCTGACGAATTGCATGGTTTGTTGTACTTTTTTTTTTATGTAGTTGCCAGCAGCCTCAAACTGCAAAGTAGTCCAAAGGCTGAATTCATTTATAAACTTCATCTAAGCTAGCGTCAATAGCCCAGTGAAACAGTAAAGAGAGTTGCATAATAAGTTTACAAATATGCATAGACTGCACAATTAATTTCAAAGTTATCCTTATCTGCCTGGTAAATATGCACTTTTAGATTGGTAGGTCTAAACTGAAGGTGGGAGATGGAGTCTGCTGAGGATTCCCTTCTCCTGCATCAGAACTTGACCACACAATGGGAAAAGTATAGGTACCAAAACGGTCCTCTGGTGCTGTCCTACATTCTCCCTGCGGATCAGCCAACTTTGCACACAATTGACTAGGAGCGAGTGCTGGAACACCTTAGCACAAAGAATCATGGGCTCTGTTCTCATCAAATACAGCTGAGTGCAGAAACAAAAGACTGCTGTTAGAAGAATCACTGTGCTATAGGATGCTTGCTGCAGGCAAGGTAGGCCTGGATGCTTGGTCTTGGGTGCCAGTCCATCAGCTCACTGGCTACTGCAGATAAGACCTGGGTAGCAGAATGAGCTGCCCTCCCTCTCCCTTTGCATGTGACAGTATGACCTGGCTACAGGAATCAGAGATGGAAATGGAAATGGAAATGATCTGTCATTCCTTGTCATAAACAACGGCTGTTCGGAAGGAATTGAAAAAGGTTCTAAAGTGGAGGCAAAAGTGCATTCCTATTATACATGTCATTTATTTAAATACCAGGATCACTTAAAGGGTATTTTATTCATTTTCTTGCTTTTGAAAAATTGAAGGAATATGTCTGAAAGTTTCACCTCAATGATCACAGTACAGAAAGCGGGAAACAAGAGGTCAGCTGCCAGTTGTCGGTTTTCGCTTTATACTATACATCAGAAAATTAGGCTCTCTGTGATTTACCATTTGTGTTGTTTATTGCTCTCACCCAGTTCTGACAAATTCACTTTAAAAAAAATAGTATTAAAACTCACAAATCCTTAATTCTGTCAGAATGTAAGTAAATTAGCATAATTAATAATCAAATTGTTGTGCCTTCTTGTTCTGAAGGTACTTTGAGTATGTTGCTAAGCCGTTTTTTTTCAGGCACTATAGTGGTTATCAGTGCAATAGATTATTTATCCAGTACATTTTGTTTAAGATTTTGTTCTTTCAATAAAGGTAAGAAACCGAGGGGCTGATTACTTTTGTTGTCTTAGATGGAGATTACTAAATGGATGACTTTTTTCAGAGTTGTTTTTGAGTAGGTTTGGACATATTTCACATCTTTTCCATTCACAGAATTCCCACAGAAGCAGCGATCCTAGTAACTTCAACACCTTAAAAACACTTGAATGACTTTGTTTTTGGATGTTACTGTGATCAGCCAAGCTTCTGTGTGACTAGAGTGAAGGACGAGTGAAAGGTCTCTCGCATCTTTTCTTCGAAGCAGTACGTCTTCCTCTTCATGTGACTTTAGGTGTATATCTTTGTGTTCAGGGCAGAAATCGTTTTAGGATGAATGCAGGCTGGCAAAGAAAAGAGGGATTGTCTGGAGGCCTCACATGGCCTACATTTATAAAAATGATGACAAAAATGGACAGATGTGAAAAAAGGTTCGGGTATTTTTAGGGACATATATTTGCTCCACTCACTCCTTCTGTAGATAACTATGAATGAAATGGTAGAGGATTAGGTTCTGAATATTCAACATTGCAATTCTTCTATTGTAAACTTTCATCAGTGAGTAGTCCACTGTTCTTCCACTCAGGCAAGAGAGGAAAGGGAAGAACAACAAGTTAGAGATTTGCTGTGAAAAAATACTGCTGCATTAAGCATCCTTTGAAAGATGAGCTTTGGAACAGGAGATGCGTAGCACAGCTGAAAGACAAGGGAGACCACATTAGGGGCTATGAAAAGAAATATAAATACTTGTCATCAAAATTCATCTGCCTTGTCTAAACTCAGAAGCTAAAAGTTACCCAACGCTGCTTATCAGAAATTTAGTGGATTTCAGGTGGATTATCCTAAAGTTGTGACATATTTTTAACCATTGAGAACAGGTTTTTATTTAATAAGAGCATGATAACTTTGCTTCCCAAGATCTCATCTGCACATCAGGGTAATTCACAGGAGGATACACATGCTGTGGGACAGAAACTAGGATTGTTACACTAATTGTTTATGAGCTGGTCAGAGTAACCAGAAGAACATCTTATGTTCTCTAAATGAAGAAGACTGCCAATTAGGTTTTTTGAATTATTTAAGAGTCAAATAATTAAATAATGAAATAATTGAATAAATTTGGTGTTTCTCACAATTTTATCACTAGCCAGCAATCAAGTAATTGCCTCTTATAAAAAAAAAAAAGAAGTGAAGGGATTTTAAGGATTTACCTTCTGTTACAGGACTTAAACTACCTATGATTGATAATGTGCCTGCAGGCTTTGGGAGCCTTATTGATCATACAGAGTTTGAAGTTTCTCAGAATTACTTTGCAAAGTATTTATGAACTCCATGGAAGTAGAATACATAGAACTTGAACTAAACGCACCCTTTATTTTTGAACACCAATTTAAAATACGTGGTAAGAAAAATGAAAAAGAAAATAATTTTAATTTAACAGAATTGAAAAAAATTTGGTAAATTCAGTTTTAATCATTAAATTCTCCAAGTGTTTTAATTAATTTTGAAAATTAAATTAAAATTTGAAATTATATTGTGAACACATAATTTAAATAACACCAGAACTCAGAGTAGTTGGCTAGCCCTTGGGCTTTAGAGGGAGGTTTGGGGTTGCATTCATTTTCAGCTCTCCTTCATGGATTACTGAATGTTTCTGTGTTGTAAAGCTGTCTTTTCCCCCACCTCTCCAAATTGTGCTCTTGGGCCAGTTTCAGGGAGCGTGCATAACTAACTTCCATCACTTCAGTACAAATAAAATAAACTGCTGGAGTCTTTCTTCCCCCAAGTCAATAGCTGTGTAGCTGCATGCCGCCTCCTTATATTTATCTGATTGTACATATTGCTTTACCCAGAAAAACCTGCTTTATACACTTATCTTCTCAATATATTTTTGCTTTGTCTTCCTGAGTCTTAAGCCATATATATTTTTCTTTCTCAGAAACTGCCTTCCAGAGAGAACGGGTTTCTTTAAGGGCTGCCCCTTTCAAAGTGACCCACTGCAGACAGACTCAGCGACTTTAATTTGTTTTTACCTTCCTTCAGCGAAACAGAGATCACAATTCAGTAATCTGCTGGGAAGAAAAACAAACAGTGACAACCTCAAGCACTCCAGACTTCTCAGAGAGCATCCAGAGTATAAAAATAACCAAGTTCATATTTGTTTATTTTGTCTTTTGGTTTTAGAACAGTTTGAGTCCACCTGGATGATATTTTTAAATTCTCTCCTGCGACTAGAGATCTGCACGTATATTTTATTTACAAGCCACATGGCCTTCTTCCTCAAAATGCTCATGCATTCTTCTAAGAGCCAAAAAGCACAGAAAAGGCTACAAAATATCTGATAAATCCTGATAGCAAATACAAAATGTACAACTTCCCTTGGACTGACTATTCCTTCTCTTTATTGGGGATGGAGTGAAAGAAAAAAAGAGGAGAGCATAATTGCAGTTCTTTACACAGTCATTTTATTCTCACTTCTGCTCCAGCAAAGGTGAGACAAAGGACAGTTTATCACAACAAATAATCTGTTGCTACAGTAGGAAGCTTCACTTGTCTCAATCAGTCTCACATACAAAACTGAAGTTCCCCTGTGAAGATATTGTTTATTCTCATTGTATGACTCTTTTTTACACTTACGTGACTTCAGAATTGACCCTGCAATAAAGTCAATGTGAGTGAGGATACTCTTTCAGAGGCCTACAATATGCTTATTTTAAATGGAAGAAAATTCTAGAAAAAAAGCCTTCGTTACTTTCTTACTGCAAGTGGAACTGAAGCTGAGGGAGCAGTAATTCTACCTCTGCCATTGCAGAATGGGAGCTGGGGGCATGGGGTGGCAGCACTAGAGGAAAGCAAAATTTGAAATCTGTTTAAACAGCAGAGACTATGAAAGCCAGCTTGCATAACAGGGTAGAACTGTACAGACATTTCAAGGTGTGCAGCCCTCTAGTGTTTTAAGATCAAATACTGTGAACAGTGGGATCCAGCAGCTTTTCTCCAGCTAAGGGAGCTTTCTGCTGTGCCAAACAACTTTTGCATTTTCATTCCCAGCTGAAGTGTAACAATGAAGAGACCTGATTCAAATAAATTACTCACGCATCAGCTGCTTGCCTGTATGTTACTTATATGGAACAAGTTACAAGTTCCAGCAGCTTTTATAATCAATGCAGCAGCTCACCGAAGAAGACATACTCTGCACAGACAGATTTTGTCATTTATTCCGTCAGTTCCATACTTGCCAGATATGGTATATCACATAAGATCTCTTTATATTATGGTGCCTTGCTGTAATTCTGAATTCATTGAATTTCATTGAAATAGATAGACTCGTACTTTTTTACTTTCAAAAATTAATTTGACCCGTTGATCTAATTTGGTTCATTCTATTTTACCAGTCACTTAATGTACCAGTTTTCTGAGGCAAAATGTTTCCATAGAGATGCCTACTCACCTGTTCTGGAAACTTAACTTGAAATAACCATTCCTCCCCTCAAAAACAACCCCAAAAACAAGCCGCACATGTGGCTGGAGCACATCACACACACACCCCGACCCTGCTGGCCAATGTGTGGCTGCTGATAGCCTTTCATGCCCCTATTTTCATGTCTTACAGCAGCACACCATGGCTACAGCAGTGTGCTAGTTTTACC
Organism: Rhagologus leucostigma; assembly: GCA_013397725.1. NCBI lineage: Eukaryota > Metazoa > Chordata > Aves > Passeriformes > Rhagologus > Rhagologus leucostigma. The sequence goes on from VZTD01002387.1 coordinate 1,358,533, forward strand.
TAGGGAAGAGTAGTTAATTTTCTTCAGAGTAGTTGGTGTGGGGCTGTGTTCTGGATTTGTGCTGAAAATAGTGTTGATAAGACAGGGAATAGCTATTGTTGAGCAGTTCTTACACAGAGTCAAGGCCTTTTCTGCCTCTCACCCCACCTCACCAGCGAGGAAGTTAGGAGTGCACAAGTTGGGAGGGCACACAGCTGGGACAGCTGACCCCAACAGACCAAAAGAATATTCCATACCATATAGCATCCTGCTCAGCATATAGATCTGGGGGAAGAACAAGGAAGGAGGGGATGTTCAGAGTGATGGTCTTTGTCTTGCCAAGTCACCATGATGGAGCCCTGCTGTCCTGAAGATGCCTGAACAACTCCCTGCCCATGGGAAGTAGTGAAAAAAAGTTCTTGTTTTGCTTTGGTTTTGCTTTACCAATTAAACCATCTTTTTCTCAAGCCATGCATTTTCTCACTTTTACCCTTACGATGCTCTCCCCATCCCACTGGGAGGGTATAACCCAGCAGCTGTGTGGTGCTGAGCTGCCTGACGAGGTTAAAGCACAACAGGTGGGTGCACCACTACTCAGGGCTACAGCCAGTGGAGGCAGTGAGAAGGGCAGGATGCCTTGGCCAATAGACAGAGGCTCCAGCCAAGGAGGGGCCTCAGCCCAGGAACCTGGCCTGCGTTGTGATTATGTATGTCCATGAACCCCATCTGAACAGTTATCTGTGGGGTACCCACCCACAACAGACTACAGCAGGTCTGTGAGGTGAAGCCTTCCTCTGGGGACTGAGACACTGCCCACAGAGACTTGCTGGGATGTGTGGCCTCACACTACCCCCAGGTGAGTGATTTTCTTTCTATTGGATGTCCCTCAGTGATCCTTTGGCCCTTTGGGTGGAGTGACTGGATCTGCTGGTTCCCGTGGAGCTCTGTGTGTGTCAGTCCATGAATGTGCACTTTGGGCCATTGTCTGCATCCACGTAGTAACAATATCGCCAGCAGGCACAGGGAACTCATAATCTGTTAAACACCACAGGACACATCATGGTCACCCTTGGCGTGTGTCAGTTTTGGCCACGGATTTTGGTTTTCAGTCGAAGTTTGTCTGATTTTGTTACCTGAGTGAAGCTGGTTTTGCATACCTCTGTGACATCCATGTGATTCAGCACTTTACCAACACAAGAAACACAAGGTGAAAACAGTAAAACACTTAAGGTGGCTGACACGGCACATTTTCTTTATTGCCTTAGAGTGGGAAGGACATGTTCTCAGAGTAGAGCCTGTTGGCCTGAATGCAGTACTTAGAGCATTGTATACAGATATGGTATTATGTACTTTAAAAAATCCTGAAATTAAAAAAAAAAACAACAACAACAAAAAAAACCCAACAAGCAACAAAAGGATGCTTATAGGTAGCAAAGTAAAGAAATATGATTTAATGCAAATTTACAAATAATGAAAAATAAGTGTAATTATCTAAATACACACTCAAAGATAATAGTTTCCTGTGTTAACAATTTTTCTTTTGAAGCTTTGGCTTTGTAGAATAACCTTGAGTGCCTAATTTTGCAAGAATTTTTTTTCAGCTTAAAGTAGCAAAATGGTACATCCACAGCCAGTGTGTTAGTCTCATATGCCACAGTAACGGGGTATTTAAGAAGGTATACATAGAAAAGACTTGATAAACCAATACACTAAGACTGATTTGTTTTCCAAGATTGATTTATAAATATGTGGTTGAAAACCATTTTGTGTATCATACTACTGTGAGTGAAAAAGAGGTACTGAAGATGCCAGGAAGAGCAAAAAAACATGAGCTTCAATTTTTCCCCTAAGTTGAGCAAAGAAATCAGAACCTTCTCAAGTTCCCAAGTAAATCTCTGCGTGTTGACTCTGTGTGTGGGGTGTTTTAGCTGTGATATTGGTAACCTAATGGCAAACGTCATAAAAGCTGTACGAAAAAAATAAAAATAAAATCGTTGGCAGAGCATATGCAGTCACCCAGAGCAACAGAGGGGATTGTTCTAGGACAAGTGACAAAGTTTCTCTTGGTATATACTGATTTGTCACTTCCCTTGGGAAATAAATACGTCAATGCATTCACTGCCTTATGTGTAATAAAATACCCTTCCAGCCAAAGAAACAAATAAGTGCTTCCCTCTCCACATAATAAGAAAAACTGAAGTCATACTTTTTGTCTTCGAGCAATCCCTCAGATAAGAAGCAGTGTCCTGTAATTTGATTCAGTTAAGCACTAACCTCCATTCCATTATTCAAGAATGTCAAATCTAAGCTTATGAGAGAAGGCTTTTGAGCAAGAGTGTTTTTAGTCAGCACAGTTTATCTTGATTTCACATGCAAAGTGAGAAAAAAACGAGGCACAGTGAATCTGAAGTCAGTGTATAACCTCTGTGTGTGTTTGCTCCTCTCAAGGTGTGCAGGGACGACACAACAGGGTGCAGTCACATACTAGCAGAGGGTGCATTTGATGACTTCTCAGTGCAGAGAGTATCCCTTGAGTGTGCGCCAAATCTACAAATTCAGCTTTATATTCCAACATGATCCTCTGTAGTGGAGACTACAGAGCAGCTGGACTGACTTACCCTCTGCTTGGTCCAGGCCGTCTATCTCTCGCGCTTTAGTATTCCTAGAATGGAAGAATTTAAGCAAAGATGGTTTGTGACTTTCTCAGTACTGCAACACTGAGTTTGCATCTGTTTTACTCCTGCAAAAGAATGCATATTAGTGCTACCCCAATGAATTTAGCTAACTGTGAGTTCAGCCTGGTTCTTCAGGTGCGCTTTATAGAAAGAGCCCAGCTGTGCTGGAGTACTCTAGATTGTTTCCATATTGCTCTGTTTAAGGAAACTTTTGGTGGAACTCGGTGCATGCAGGTTGAGTAAAACACAGTAGTTTTTTGTTTTAATTTTGGGAGGGGGTCATGGGCAGTGTTAAAAAAAGTATGCAATAAAAATTGGTCTCAAAAATTGTATTCTCTAGGAAACGTTTGTTACGAAGGATCAAGCTGAGTTTCAAAAGCTTTTTATTTTACAAGACAATACTGTATTGATCAGAAAAGTGTAACTAGCAGCCATTTTCTTGTATGCTTAGATTAAAAATCAAATTGGAAGAGGAGAGAACTGTTCTTTTTAGTGCCAATCATCAATCCTTATGTTTCCTTTTATTGTTATTTTTTGAGGGTTGATTTTTGTTGGTTTTGTTGTTTGTTTTGGTTTTGTAATTTAATTCTGTTCCTTTTTGGAAATTTAGTTCAGTTATTTTGTGAAAGTAAAGATAGGGAAAAATAATGGTAAGTATCTGTTATATTCAAGAGATAAATTTCGCCTTTCCAGTTATTACTTGTTATTTGACAACGTCTTAGTTCACAGTGTCGCATCTTGAAAGCTCTACAGTCATTTTAGACCTTTGAAATCTCTTCATGAATACTTAATTCTGCATTTGTAGGGGAAGAGTCTGTGCTGGAGAGATCTGTAGTATCGTTCAATCTGTGGCCTCTAGCTCTCAGCGCAGATTGTGCAAGGCAGCAGAATAAATTAGTATTACTTTGAAACAACGTTTGTCCACTGGAATGTCACCCCTTTAGATCCTTACACAGAGCATACAAAATAGCACCAGATGCAGACAGTGATGTCTGTTCCACTGTGGTTCTCCCAATTATTGTCATGAAGCTCTCTTGCCTGCATTGATGTTTTGTGAGAAGAACAGAGAACAGCACTGGTTCCAGAATGTATGTGTGTGATGAATGTCATTTATTTTCATTTCTTTGTTGCTCTGTAAAGGAGGTGACTGGGTAAAAGTGAGGTAGATTTATTTTCTTGTGTAGGGAAGATATCAGAGCAAAGGGTAGAGAAAACTTGGCAGCTAAGCCTGAAGAGCCTGAGTACAGGCAGAGGGCAGGGAGCTGGTGAAAAGTGCAGGGAGCAGATGTGATGCAGAAATAAAAACTTCTGAGAGATGGAGATGGTACTGTGCAGAGTGTGCTGAAACCCAGATCGAGTCATTTGGTCTGAAACCAAGCCTAGGGAGAAGGAATTGCTTTCAAATATATGACTTGGGATACAGCAAATGGGACATTCTTTACAATCCTGTTTTATTTCTGTTTTACTTAACTGCTTCTGAGATTTCTCTGTTAAAAATATTTGGTCTAGTGTTATTTCAAATACAGACTTGCTTTAATGATTAAGAACCTGTTGGAGAGTTTTGGATACTCTTTATCCTGAAAGGAAGTACCATTTCAATATAAGTAAATGTAGTACTTCAAAGGTCTGGATGCCTTTGGCTCTTGTCACAACAGATTGAATTTTTCAGATCAGAAATGCATATTTATTTTTTTTTAAGCAACCTCCATGAATTACTTGTTCTGAAAATGAATTCTGTAATCGTTTTGCTATTAGGAGCAGGCAGATATAAATCAGGAATGACATAGCCTCTACCCTAGATTTTTTTCCTTTTTTTTCCCTCCTCTTTGTTTTTAAGTATTTAGACTTTTTTTTCCAAAAAGGAAAAAAGAAACCAAACCAAAATGAAACCACAAACAACAAAAAACCCCCAAATCACATAGTTAGCATGCAAGGTGCTGCTCTTCATGCATGTTAGAAACAGTGTCTTGAAGACCTTAATATGCTTCTGGAAAATGTGAAAATAAGCAATAAGAATAAAAAGGATGTATTATTTTTTTTCTGCTTTTTAATAACTTCCAACAGAATTAACTTCTTTGAGCTACTCGTGTATGGCATCCTTAATGTACTGAATGCCATGCTGTTCAGACAAACCAGAACCCATAATAAAAACAATTCAATTAGACAAGACACTTAACCACTTTACCCTTAAGTGTAAATTGATACGTGAACTGAACTCAGTGGAATTTTCCCACTGAGCTCAGTTATGCTGGAATAGATAAAATGTCACTGGTTTGTGTACATGTCTCTTAAAAGTAAGGGGGTTTGGCACATGCCACAGCAATTCTGGCAAACATTCCCTCCCACCCTCTTTTTTGCTTTTGAATTTCCTTAGGGTCCTAATTAATAAAGTTAGCAAGAAAAGCAGTCACAGTCTATTGGCACCCCTAATGGACTTTCATCAGAAAGGAGGCCAACTTCTTGCCTCTTTCTGATCTTTAGTTTATTGGCCGCAATATCTGATTTGGATCTGAATCCTTTATTTTTTTCAAGATTTCTGTAATTATAAATTCCTTGCCAGACAACTCCATTTTTAAAATTTCATACTGAGTTAATGGCTCTACAATGATGTCCTCTTTTGGGGGAAGAGTCAAGGGCTTTTGCACTTACAAATACTCTCTTGGGCCACAACCAAACGTCTACCTTCTTAGCTTCAGAACACCTGGGACACACAAAAACTGATACGTTTACACAAGATACTGGCTATACATACCTATGAAATAGAAGTTTCAGAGCTCAAGTGTAACCTTGGAGTTGGCTCTGTAAGAGTGACTTGTTTAAAAACCTCTCAGTGTTTAAAAAGAAAACCCAAAAACTTAGTTCTTACTTTGACATTTGTTTGCATAGATTTGAAAGCTTTGTAGAGGAAGTAACCTTGAATAATCTTGTTTAACAGATTGGAGAAGGATGCAGCTCTCCTAACTTCACTGAATAAACCTATCAGGGCTGTCTATGTTAGGTCCTGTTTACAGGCAATACTATAAAATGAAAGTTGCCTATTCTGGATGGACTATTATTAGTGTTGTGTATTTACAGAGGCTTGTGTCCTTTGACATTTATGCACAGGCATCACAGTTCTTAATAGGTTCATAATGTAACACCAGCAACACAAAATGCAAAGTGGCTAGAAATTAATGGGATTTATGGTAATGACACTTGCAGAGCAGACTTTGGCTCTTGTTCTTGCTTCTTTACCATGGAAAAAGCTGACAGAGCTGGGCCTGTTCAGCCTTGAGAAGAAACAACTGAGAGGGGACCTTATCGATGTCTCCAAGTATCTGAATGGAGGATGTCAAGAGGATGGATCCAGGCTCTTCTCAGTGGTGCCAACCAATAGAAGAAGAGGCAAAGGGGAGAAACTGATGCACAGGAAATTCCACCTGAATATGAGGAAGAACTTATTCACTGTGAGGATGACTGTGCACTGGAACAGATTCTCCAGAGAGGTTTTGGAGAATGTTACTGGAGAATTCAAGAACTGTCTGGATGCAATCCTGTGCCTTGTGCTTTAGGATGACCCTGCTTGGGCAGGGAGGTTGGACCAGATCCCACCCAGTGGTCCCTTCCAACCTCACCCATTCTGTAATTCTGTGAAAGAGGGAAAAAATCCCGGCCTGGAAGAAGGTGGAAGGTTGGCAGTAATTGATAAGGATAAAGACTTGTTACCAAAAATTCTGAAGGAGCATGAGCCCACGTCTGGGAGCATGAGAAGTACGAAGCTTAAGTGGTGACAGGGAGATGGGAGGTTCATTTACACTGAATCATTATTTGAGTAAAAGAGGGAGGAGGTCAGAATGCAGCAGGGACAAGGACAGTAGATCAAATGAAACTGAGAAACAAAAAGCTAGATGGCTAAATGCAACAACTAATATTCTCCTAGTAAGGCTGTGTGACATTCCTGAATAATTTTAATGTGGACCAGAGTATATCCCACGGTCAAGGTTTTCCATGTAAATTGTCACTAAGTCAATGACAAACTTAAGTTCAGTTACAGTAATTTTTTTCTGTACAGAGCAAGAAGAGCGTACATCAGAGTATTCCCAATCCAAAACTAGGTGGTGAGGAAGTGGCTGCTAGCAAATGGGACAAGAAAGTGGATTTTAATATTGTAGTTAGTCTGGGGTCTGAATGTGAATTGAACTAGTCAAATTTAAGAGTATAGGGTGTAACACAGCACGCAGCCAAGTGCTGGCAGCCCCCTGGGCTGCATCTCTCCAGAGAAAGATCAAGGACTCAACAGTGGAAGGGAAGGATGATGTACTAAAAGGGAGGCTTAAAAGTGTATCACTCTAGGCTCTGTTTAACTTCCAAGACTTTTGTGAAGACAAGAAGCAGAGAAAGTAAGGAGTGAACAAAGAGGATGGGAAAGGAAGGATAACAGTCAAAGGTGGATAAAGGGGAAAATGACAAGGACATGAGTGAGGATGAAGTGGATGGAGGATGGCACAAGGGAGAGAAGGAACCATACTGTGCTTTGAGAGAAGTGTGGAAGAAGTTTCCTTTTAGAATTTTCCACTCAGCAATATCTAAAGCTCACAATAAACAGTTCATTATTTATACTATTTCTCATAGTACATCCTGAAAGGATTTGAGCATCTGGGCTTGAGCCTGCCCTGCTGCAGTGTCTGTGTCACAGGTAGGGGGTGAAGTTGGGCACCTGCAACATCTCACCTCTTCCTGGAGAAAGGATGGTTTTCCTAGGCTACAGGCACAGCATGGGTGAAGCAGGGCTGGCAACCACACAGGTACTGAGGCTCAGGGTGGGTTCTGTGCAGGAGTGACTGGAGCGAGTCAGGGCTCTTCTGGCAGGTGGGGACCAGGGCACTTCTCAGAGGTACCACTCAAAAGCGGAAAAGTAGAAGAAATGGCTGCTAGGTGAGCGGTTCGGAGAGGCCATTCATACCTCTACTCTGTCCTTTCCCCCAGCTCAGGAGCTGTCACATATTTAATCATCTTCATTATTTTGCTGCTTTCCACTGGATGGACTTTTTTCTTAATTCTTTTTGAGACAAGGCAAGAACATAGACTATTTAAGGTCACTGTATTTAAAGGCTTTATTTTCGTTATTGTTCTGTCTTTTAATACTCTGAATTCTTCAGACCTTAATAACATTGCTGGGCTTTTTGACTACTGTTGTACATGGAACAAACGGTTTTATTGAACTGTCCAAAATACTTTCTACATCTTTCTTTCTGAATAGGTGCGCTTAATTTAGAACCCATTTGTACACAGGGGGAAATTCACATTATTTCATCCAGTGTGTATTGCCACTTGACTACACTGAATTTTATCTGTTGAGTTTCTTAAACGCATAACTTTATTCAGCTTTTCTGAAGTTCTCCCTGGTCTTCTGTAATCTTGAGTAACCTATGTCGCTTTGAATGTGAGTTTTAAAGGTTCCATTAATGCTCTAAATGGTTTTTAATTTTTTGTTTTGTTTTGGGATTGGCAAGGCAGTATCAGAGGTACATTGAGAATACCTTTGTTCAGCAGAGCTGCAGTAATTGCTTCTGTCTCTTGTAGTTTGAAGAAAGTGAAATAAAGTGAAAATACCCATTCATAACAAGAAAATGTAAAGTCAAGTAGGCACAAAGTTTTTAATATTTAATTTTCCACATTATAAAGCAGACTCTTCTTCTCCGCCTTCCCATAAATGCAGAAATGGATAGGATTAATTAAACATTAAGCCATTATTCTTCCAAAAAGAAAAGTCCTTGCTGGTCATGCTTGATATAATATATTCCCAAGGTGATCTTTCCTCCTTCTGAAGTTTCTCCATCATTGCTTTAAAGAATATTAATAATAAAAGAATAAATATTTTGTTATCATAATATTCTTATCTTTTTTTACTGGAGAAAGGGATGTTATTTTGTAAATCTTCCTTAATTAAATAATTGACTGGAGGACCTATTCCATAATGAAAATGTTGTGTGACATTCAGTGCAGGCAATGATTTAGAAATTAGACAGAGAGTCTGCAGAAGGAAAAAGATTTGTAGGTCCTTAGGCTCTAAGGAGGAAGAGTATTTACTTTCTAGACTGTTTGCCTTCTAGAAAAGGAGAAAGAGCAGGGAATGAAACCAACAGAATAGGGCCACTAGCATTTTTAGCTAATGATATGCAGTGTCAAGAAGGTGCTATTTGTATCTGTGAGATATTGCTATGGGCTGACAGAATAAGAAAACCAGAAACATATGAAGTAAACTGAAGAAAGCAAAAAGATTCCGTTCAGGAAGAAAATAAACCAGAGGGTTTTTTTTTTAGTAAAAGCCACAGTTGGTTAAATTACTTAAGAATTGCACTTTGTAATCTTGAGCATATGAACACAACTATTGCATTGGCTGTATCCTGTCTTCCTTAGTTTATCTTTATTCCTAGCTTTGTTACTTTGCAAAGTGTGCTTAGACTAAGTGGATAGCTCTGGTTTACATTTTAACCATGTTAACACTGACTCTGAAATGATAGCTACTGACATATTTAAGCAGATTAATCTGGAAAAGTAAATTGACTTTATAGACCTACAGAATTAGGTGGTGGTTAGGGTGGGGTGGTGAGAGAAGGGAGTAGGTCCATGCAATATATTTCCTGATATGATATTGGTAAAAAATGAGTTTTTGGGAAAACTCTGCAGATGTAGGGAGGTGGGAATTTTAAGAAACAGTCTGAGCATTTACCTACTCCCTTTATTGCTCCATGGCAGCTTGGATGAATTCTGCTGATACTTTAACTCAGGCTTTATCTATTCTCTTTTGGGCAGTAATTCTGCAATTTGTAGCACTGTATTTTAATCTCCCAATAGTATATTTACTATCTTAGGTCATATGTTAACAGCACAGTGAGTCCCAGAGGAGAAAGGGGCAACCAATTGTTACTCAGATGTATAAAACCTTCTCTCAGGCAACATCCACCAGTGTCTGTCTAAAATGAAACCAAAAGAAAAGTGGACAAATGATACAAACTTGGTGTGCAAATGTCAGTAGGAGAGGAAATGAAAATGAGACAGTGGCCCAATCACTGCTGTGACTACAAGAATTCAATCTAAGGTAGGGCCTGTCTAGCTCCCAACTGCCATAACGTTGATTAACCTTGCAGTGTTTCAGCACAGGGTCGTGCTATCCCGTTGACACTTTTCCTTTGAGATGTCAGTCACATTTCAATAACTTTCCAGTGTGGGCTTGTAAGTCCTGTCTTTTCATTGACTTAGAATGAGGCAGGTTGCTTACGAATATGGCTTGAAGTGTCACTCAGATATTCTTGCATTGTGTTATCTTTGATTGACTTGTCTGGGGTGGTGACAAATTCAGGGTATCTAACTGCCCCTATTTTGACAGTCAAGGACCTCCTCTTTTTTTTTTTTTCTTTTTTTTAAATATTCCTTTTTAACTCCTGAAACTCTCGCCCTTCTCAGAAAATGAGATTTAGTGTTTGCTTTTTTCTTTATGCTGTTAACAGAGAGAGTCCTATCCTGCAGATGTAGTATCTTAGCATTACTGTCTGGAGTTTAGGTTCTCACAGTATGAAAATTATAAGCTCCGCTAATGGAAGATAATATGTTAATGAAAGCAGAGAAAGCACCATTTTAGGAAATAGCATAAAGGAGATTCTGATTGGTTTAGCTTTTAGTTTGTCTGGCTTGTATAATTCCTAAGGGTTAGGCCCAAAGCCATTTAAAAAGGGCCAGCAAGAAGAAAGGAAAAGCAATTCTGGTTTTTAATGTTTATTATTACCAACATAGACTGTAGCTGGCTTTGTAGAAGTTTCAGTATGTAGTAGAAAGCTATGTCCCAGGACAGTGATTATTCCAAGGCTGTGTTATTCAATAAACTGATTTATAACATATGATTCCAGTTATAATCCAAGAGTTTCTCCATTTATTTTAAACAAAATAAATATTTCCCTGCTGTAGCCACTTGAGATTTATAATCTTGTTTTCAGGAGTGCTCTGGCTCACATAAACAGACTTACTCCCCTTTTAATGCTAACAGAAAATGCAGGGCCAGTGGTGAATGAGGAGAAAAATCTTTAATATAAAATAGTTCATATCTGTTTCATAGTGTTTCATAAATCTGGTTCCCAGGCAGCAGAGGAAAATGAATAAGAAACATTTTTTTCAAGCTGCTACTATAGCTGTTTTTGCTTGGCTGAATGGAAAGAAGTATATAAAAACAGCTAGTGCTGGAAACTAGATGTAAAACAATAGCAAACAAAAAATTCTTTAACAAGCATAATCTGTTGTCAGTGAAAGGCAAAGACATCATTAAATTCACAACAGTGCTTATTTTTCTAATGTAAGTTGTGGAGGAGGCAGTCACGCTGAGATGTGGAAAAGGAAGCAGCAGCTGTATCCGGAGTATTGCCATGCCAAACTCCTGCATGCGTGTCCGAGGCTGAATCTTGGCTAGATCTGTAGCCATCCATGTAGTGCACAGGGAGAGTGCTGTGTCTGGGGTGGAACCCCTAATTTACTGCCACGAGGAGACAGCTATTTAAGCAAGATAATAGAAGGGATGAGGCGGAGTCTTATGGATCATCATGTATGGTTTCAGCAGCACAAATTAAAAACACTCTATGATAGGTCATAGTCTGATGGCTGTGGCAACAGGAGTTGGAATACTCTTGAAAAATAATTGAACTGTATTTTTTTACGTTACATCAGTCCTTGAACTACTGGGTAATCAGGACTAATTGTTCTTCCTGTAGCCAGGATTTATTTTTTAAGGGGTACCTGTACAGACCTCTATCTTCTACAAGTGCTTGAGAATTTCTCTAAGATCATGCCCTCAGAATAAAGAGACAGAAGAACATCTAGTTTATTGATCCTCATGGGACTAAATCTGCTCTTAGAGTACAACTATTGAGGTGTGTTGAAACTGAGACTCTTCCTCGTGTCTTCAGAAGTGAGACCTTAAGTGTGTGCTTCAGTGTATGAAGTGCGGTGGGATGATCTTGGCCAGATGCCCACCCAGCAGCTCTTTCACTCCTCTTCCTTAGCAGGACAGAGAGAAAATAAGATGAAAAAGTTCGTGGGTCAAGGTGGAGACTGGGAGATCAGTTATCAGTTACCATCACTGGAAAAACAGGCTTGACTAGGAAAAAATATGATTTATTAATTTATATTAGCATTGAGTTGGATGTTGAAAAATGAAGAAAAACTAAACCAAACAATTCCCCTTCACCAAGAGATGGAGGAGGATGGGGAATGGGGTTATGGGTCAGTACACAACAGCTCTTTTCTGCTGCTCCTTCCTCTTCAGATTTTTGCCTGCTGCAATGTGGGTCATCCATGGGCTAGAGTCCTTCAAGATAAACTTCCTCTGTCATAGGTTCCTCCACAATCTGCAGGGATATCTGTGATTCAGCACTGGAGCTCATTCTCCTCACCTTAGTGTCTGCAGTGTTGTTTCTCATGCTTTTTTTTTTCCCCATTCACTTCTTACTGCCTGTACCCTTTCTGAAACCTGTTTTCCCTGAGAATCCACCCCTTGGCTCTGGGGCTCATCCATGCCATACAGTGGGTTGGTTGGAGCTGTCTGCCAGGGCTGCCCCTCACAGACACTGCCCTGCAGCCCTCCAGGATCAAAGCCTTGCCACATACACCTGAGACACCAAGATACGGCACCTGAGAATGGTAGATGGTGTGGGAGTCGACACAGAGAGGGAGCTGGAACAAAGGCAGAGAGTAAATTTATTTCCATTTCCCTTCTCTCTATATTCTCTAATATTTATCACCTAAAGTTTATGAATCTTAATTTTTGCAGAAGCTTTGAGAACTTTGGCAAAACCAGTAAGTTCAAATTTGTCCAAAAATTAGTGCTTTGACAGGAAATTCCACCTTCTAATACACATTTCAAGCAGATGTGATATTTTATTATGTGTCTTAATGGTACCAAGAGTTTAACCATACCAGAAAAGGAGAACTGAGCTATGAAAACGTTACAAATGTATATGGATGTCAGTCCATCAGATAGCTTGGAAGCACGACTTTTTTAAAGAAAAGCAGATAACGTGCATTCACAGCTATCCAGATGCCCTTGCGATTAGGTATTTTCTATAATGATTTAATTTCCATGAGTAGTTACATGTGTTTCTTACTATTCTGATACCTCTTCAGAAGTTTTGGAAAATAACCTTACCATGTTTTCCTCACAAGTAGTTTCTTTTGATTTTTTTATTTGATTATTTTTATATAACATATGGCATCAGTCCAAAAAAGTGTATGTATGCATACATGTGTATTTTATGTGTGCAGTATAATACGGGTAATATAATGAAAGAATTCTTTCAGCAGCAGCATTATGACCACCGCAGTGCTAAGGAGTGCAAGAATTGTTCTTTCTAAAACACACTGAATGTCCACATGCTGCAAGCTTCATTATTCATTCACCTGTCTTGAAATAAAGCAGAGAAATAAGAAAAAAAATATTTCCCAGTGGAAAATGGGACAGCCACGAGCAAAAAGACAGAAAGACATGATTGGAGGTATCATGCTGTGGGCCTTTGTCTGACTGCTGAGGTCTGTGTATTATCACAATAAATGGCTGTGGAAAGTCTTTTTAGTTATCTTTCTGAAAGTGTTCAGGAGCAATATTCTAAAGTCATAGTCTAATTTGTGATTTAATATCTATTGCCTGTTGAACTATATCTCCTGACGTGAGTGCCTGTATTTTTATGGAGTTGCTGAAGAGATTTAAGGTACATAAGCAAGTAGGATCACTCTGGAATCCTGTGAAGGTGTGTAACTTCATTGCTAAGCAAAGTTTCTTGTAGAAGGAAATTATCATACTTCAGGAAGTTGAATTTGCCAGATACTCATGACGTAGGTGTAAATAAGTTAAGTTAGGCTGGAGTGGAAAGGGTTACATTTAGCTAGCATGGTCAAATATGTAGAGAATACTACGTAGAGAAGAAATGAAGGGAGAGACTAGATTTTTGTTATAATCTGAGTGGGAACATAAATTTGCATTTTCGCTTATTAGTCAGAATTTTTAATCTAACTCTTCAGAATTGTGCAATTTCACCAGGAGCTTTAGCTTATTTCAGGATGAAAAAAGATGTTAGAAAGCATCGAGGTCTGTATGCAGTACTTTTTTCTCTTTGCAGCTCTCGTCTGCTGCTTGTGTTTAAGCCCTTCTTGTTGGGAGATCATTCCAGATCCAGTATAATTAGGCAGTCTTTCCAGGTACTTTGCCAGCAGGACTCTACTGAGGCTTACAGAGTAGTGCTGTAGCTGCAGGACTGCACAAACAATGGCATTGTGATATGCATTTCTCAGATAGTGACAATGAATTCATGCTAATCACTTTGGAAATTCATTTAAAAAATGATTATGTTTTGGTTTGTTTTTTTGGGTTTTTTTAAATTTTTGGTGTAGTGAATCTACCTGACTACATGTGAGTGTTCTTTGACCAATGGCTGTCATCTCTGAGGTAATGAGTCTGGATCATTAGCCTACTTTTGCAAACACTTTTCATTGCCTCTGTCTTTTGAATGCAGCAGCGATAGAGTAGTGAAATGCTACATTAGGTTAAGCTTTTATTCATTTTTATCCCATTTCACTTCACCATAGGTCGTATAACTTATGCACGAATATCTCCCTGTATGAGTGGGAAACATCATTCTCATTCCCATCAAGAAAGATGGGTTCAGCCCAGTTCAGAATCTGCATCCTAGCCTGTTAGATGAAGCAGCAACAGCTGCGTCAGCTTTGTGCGTGGAGCCAGATTTGTTAGATGTGATCCAAGAGTACTTACTAAGGAAACTGATCTAGCAAGCCTTTTTCATGGATTTGAATGGACTAGAGAAGGTAGTAAGCCCTGAGAAGGCAAGGAAACTGATTTTGTGCCTGCATCAGCTGTATGACTGAGTTAGAGAAGCTTCATGGTCACTGCACAACCTCTGAGCTTCAACATCAGACTTTGTGAATACTCTTAGCTGGTGTTAATTGAAATGCAATTAGACATGATCTGTTGATGCAGCTCAGCTGTGGTATGTCTAAGGTCGCTTGAGAGTGTGAGTAAGCCAATTTAGATAAGCAAAAAATACTGATTTTAAATAGAAAAAGGTGGGGGGTGGGTTTAGGTCGGATGTTAAGAAAACTTTTTGAGTGGCAAAGTTGATTAAGCAGAACTGTTTTGTGATATCGCTATCACTGTGGATCTGGAAGACATGAACTTGTAAATATACTAATTCTTTTCTTATGGGTAGAGGTGACTTGCAGCAGTAGGACTGAAAGCCCCACAAAAGAATTTGCTTGCCCTTAGCCATTTAGCAGAAGTTACATGGTAAGCTTGTGTTGCAACCCACCCCAAAAGATGAGGGTAACCCAAGTTCTTGTTAATAGATCCCTTTGGGATGAGGTAGAATGAAACAAGGCTGAATGATCGGTGCTCATAAATATATATATGTAGGGTTTATTTTAGAACAATTTGGTTGCAATGGTTTTGGTTATTATTATCGATAGTAATATACGAATATAAAAGCGTAAAAGTAACACTTTAGAAAATGTGTAAGGGAAAGGAAGAAAGGGTAAGACTAGATCACCACCTGTGGATCTTGTGACTAGACTTGATTGTTGCAAATTTGATGTCTAGTTGTCAAAGTGATGATTGCAGACTGGATCCATGGGGGTGGGGATGCTGGAAGGGTGCAGGGGGGGCAGGGGCAGGCAAAGCCTCCAAAACACAAAATCCATTGGGTCTATATTATGCATAGGCTAGGTGGAAATGCCCTGGAACCTCCACTAGGGCCGGGAGTATTACACTGGATGATGTAATACTGGATCTTGGGACATTTCAGGAGTCTTTGACACCTTCTAAAATGTTGCAGCTTCGATGTTAAGTCAGCAGAGTTGAGTCAGTTATGGCCCATTTTGGCCCATCAGCAGGGCTGGATACCTTCAGGCAACATGTTATCACAGCTGAGTCACTTGAGTAGGGACAGAGAAATAGTACTTTGCCTTGCAGGATGTGCCTCTGTCCTTATCTGGTTCTACACCCAGCTGTAGCCTAAGGTGTCGGCTGTGCTTGCCCTCTGCACCTGGGAGGTTACTTTGCACATCAGCAGCTTGTCTCTGACTGAGCCACCAGCATTCCAGTCTCTCATATTCTCATACATGTGTGGATATATTCTTCTCCCGAGCCTTGTTAACTTCTCCTTAGACCTGGGATAATTGGACAATAGCTCTACCTTTAACTTATCTCTAAATTCCTCTCACAGTCCAAATTCCAGTTAGTAGGCTTATTTGGGGAGGGGTGGGCTTCCCTAATTGCAGGTGAGCAGCTGCTTCTTTGCACAGTTTGCTACGGTGGGCAGAAGTCCTCTGACCATCTTAACAATGTTTAAGCTATTAACCATTTCAGTCTCTCACTGCCTGTTGTGGAAGAGGGAACCTCATTGTGATTTTGCTAACCCTGCCCTTCATTAGTACGGAATATTGAGTCCACAGCTTTTGTTTACAATCTTTCAGATTTTTTTTTCCAATCTGTGTGATAGTGTATGTATTTCCATCCCATATATACATCCTTCGTTCTGGCTTCTATTTGTTATTTAGATGTTTCCCATCCAATTCTGAGCTAGTATGGTTTTGCTAAAATTGTTGCTGGAAAAAAACTTTGAGAACAAGATATGTATTTTGTTTGAGTTCCCTCATTTAATCTTGAGGGGAAATAAAATTATTTGCCTTTGATGTTTAAAAATGTTCAGTATTTTCAGCAGCAGCTATCATTCCTACCTCTGTATTCTTATGTGCCTCTGGAGAGAAACTGTGAAGTCCCAGGGATGATTCTAACTGCAGCTTTAGTGCCATAGTTACTCCTGGTCTGATTCTTACCATGCATTCACCCTAGGACAAATACAGTTTTAATTTCAATAGCATTTGGGTTTTATTAATTTTGCTTCATTGTATATTTTCACTCTAATTTCATTCGGGCTTTCTTTTCCTACAGAAAAGTTGTGTTGAAACTAGAAAATAAATTAAAAAGAATCACTGCCACACTAGGAGACACACAGCTCAATAACTCATTAAGGTTTAGAGATGCTTATTACATATATTCTCAATTTTCATTCACAACATGCAACGTGCAAATTCCATCTCTCTTTTGACTGTGCACGGTCGGTAAAATGAATTACATTTTTTCCTTGCGCAGGATGTATTGCCTATTGAGATCCATGAAAATAAACACCATAAAAATTCCGATGAAATGTTATTGTATAGAATAAGTGGTTGCTTTAAAAGTCTGACTATTTCAGCTGCATTAATTGTACAAGCTACAGAATTTAATATTTTTTGAGGAAAAAAATTACGAACTTGTTTGAATTATTCATGTTTTAAAAATGGCCTTTATGACAGTTATTTTCATAACTCATTTTTACTGCAAGTTTAGCACATACCAAAACTCCCACTGAATTGAGAAATTAAGATAGTTACTATTTTACCTATTTTCATGGTTTCTTTTAAAGATAGAGCTTCCTTACTGTTAATATGCTGCACATTGTAATGAATATGATACTTTTCAGTGCATCAGCCTGTAAGATTTTATCCTTCTTAGCATTAACAGCATAGTTTTCTAATTAAAAGACTTTTAATTATCCTTTCTCTCCAGTGTGGGGAAAACCTAGGAGCCTACAGAAATGGTTCAGTGGTAATATACCATGAGGAAACTAGTAACAAAATGAACAATATTAAGCTTTTTCTGATTTTGGTCTGTAGACGGGAAGGGTCAGAAACTCAAAACTGTCTCATAATCCTGTCTTCGTTCTGCCTTTTTGGACAACATGGAAATAATTTTATGAAGGCTGTTGAGTATCTTGAGTGGAAGGAGAGGGAGTAAGAACTGAGGGACAGGATTTTTCTCTTTGTAGACCCAGGCTGCCTGATGCATGCAGATTAACCTGGATCTTGGTCCATGCTTCTCACAGTCTGAATCCAATACTTATATTTAGCAGCTAGAATCCTACTGCCTTCCTTGGAAAAATGACTCTAGATCCATATTTATTCATCATCTTTTTAAGAATCTCATTTATGTGATCAAAAAGGGTACTTTACTTCCAGCCTGACACTCCTATATTACAGATGCAATGTTTTGTCCCAGAATACAGCCAAATTAATTTCTTGATATATGCCAGGTTACATTGCTCTTTCCTGACCAAATAAACTGATATAAATATGTTGCTTGTTCTACATTTGGATGCTGACTCTCATAAATTGTGGTGACATCCAGAAAATTACTCATTAGGAAGAGGTATTTAGAATAAATGAGCTGTAGATTGAAGAAGCAAATGTGCTATAAATCTCATTTTTTAATGTGTTTGATTTAATTTACAGTTCTGATTCTGGTCCATCTTCATCTGAATATTGCTTTCTTCTTCAGGATTTGGAACAAAATATAAAGCAGCCTAACAGGATACTATGAATACGTGGTTACCTTTGACAGGCTCTTGGGCTTTAAAGGAGAGTAAGAAAAGATGTTTGCCCTAATAAAGGGATTTTTTGAAACAGAAGAAAAACACTAATTTCTAATGAAAAACTACTAAATATAAAAAAAAGAAAATAATGTGCCATATGGCAATTATGCCAAAAGACAGAATTTATTACCAAATAAAACTGTTGGCTTGTGCATTTCACAGTTTCCTCCATTCCCAACCAGTGTGTTTCTAGAGGCTTTCTGTAGGGTTAGTTGCCCAGACTTCTGCAAAAACAACAGTTTGTCGTTATTGCAGGAGGTGTTAGGAAATCAAATCCAACTGGAGCACCGAATGAAATTACAGACTCGTTTTGTCCCAGCTGCGTGACACATGCCAAGAGCTGATTTTTCGGTGCAGACATTTAAAGAAATGAATACAGAATTCTATTTGTTCTCCTGCTGAATGAATTATCCTTATTGTGTTTTTCATACTTTCACATGCTATTTAATATTTCAGCAAAGTCATTTTTCCCTTCACTTCAGTGAAAAGGCTTTTACGTGTCCTGTTTTATTTTAATAAGTGGTCTTATAATGATAAAAAAAACCAACAACATATATAAAACTTGAGTTTGATTACTAAATATTGTTTGTGTGACCAATTAAACTGTCTTTAACTGATTTATCAGTGATAGCTTATAATGACTTATAACAGCTTTGTATGTGACATATCGTTGACGTTGTTTTATTAAATGACATCTTTTCTAAAAAAAATAAAAATACAGAATTTCAGAATGATTCAGTCACTGGCATTACAGAAAATTCTTGTGAAATTTCTTATGTTCTCTTATCTCACAGAACCTGCTAATGAAAACTCACATCCCAACATGGTTTTGAATCTTTAAAAAATGTGTTTAATATATGAACTTCTGTGCCATCAATTTCCTTTATTATGTACAGTTTTAATTAGGTCACATTATGGAAAGTATTTTCCCTCTTCTTCCTTTTCCACCTACTGCAGCTGATCATCTATGAAAGCGGATGTTTGCATTGTCACCTCAGATAAGATTGGTGCTCTCTAATTGTGAGGCTGAGTTGCAGTTAGCGTGCATTTAGCATGCATTTTTAGATGGCATGCATGTAGCTTGCATACAAATTTTAACATGACGTGTTTGGGTTGGGTTTTTTTGTGTAAGCACCTGCTGAATGAACTTTCTCAGTATGTTCAGCAGTGCTTACTGCATTCAAATTGCATTGCCATGAAGAGGGTGAAGGGATGAATTTGAAGACGTGAGATCGTCTCGCTTCCACTCGGGCATGCAGTGTGACTCTCACAACTAAGTTGGCTGAGATCCTTGAGACATGAAAGAGAATTCTTCAGCAAGAACAATGGTGTTTTTATTTGGCAGTAGGAAAAGATGCGAGGGAACACAATTAAGCTCCATACGCTTGTGCTGAATGGCTTGATTCAGCTATGTTGGTTCACTGATATTTCACTCCTGTTCCTGTGACTGGCATGGGGAGGAATACAGGAGAATGAGTCCATAGAAGCTCTCTTCACAAGGACAACTTTCTTATCTATAACCTGTCAAATTCGCTAAAAGCTGATGTCAGTGTATTAAACCCTTTCTGAGTGTACTTGTGCGATTTGTTCATCAGTTCGGTTCTGTGAACAGAACACATCCTTGAGTGTCTTCTGTCTCCCAGGCCTCTCCTAATTTGCTGTCTTTGGCTTTTAATGTCAAGGAAATAGTATAATGTGAATTTGTGAAAAATATTTTCGCAAGTTCATGCTGATACGGAATTTCCCTGAGAGGCAACATTAATAATGGGTTGGCACAACACATTTGCTGGAGTGGATTTGATGCCTTGATTGAGTTTCCGTGGTGCGTTTGTTGTTGCTTTGGGGAACGTGTGGATATTGGGTTCAACAGACCATAGAATTTTGAATTAACCTCTCTTTTTCTCTTCGTGAATATAATGGCTTCACAATCTGTTCTTGCTTTGGCCTTTTATTTAAGGGAAGAAGTGAAGCTTTGATTTAAAACAAAAAAACTCTGCTATTTTTGAGAGCATTGTGAGGAAAAATAAATATGCATAAGGAAACATTGATTCATAAGAATCTCTTAGCCTACTTTCCCCAAAGACTTTCCTTCACTGATTCTCCATAAAATATTCATTTTAGCCCTACAGTACAAAAGATGAAAACCATTAGCACTAAGTTCAGAATATGGCAGCTCCAGTTTCACCCTTTGTTTAGGAGAAACCTATGATGATTTTCAAGAGTCCTGGTAAACGCTGGCAGATGCCTCATTTTAGGTAATTTCTCTTTTTCTGAGAGTTGTAATTGAATAATGTAGTTTTATAAGATGAAGACTGGAAAATAATAGGTTTTTTTCTTTTTAATTCTCTGTTGCAGTACTCAGAGTATGTTCTGCTTGCCTTTTCAGTCAAGGAATTTGCTCTGAGGGTCTCAAAACACCAGAGTAGCAGTCTGATCCTTTCATTATTTCCAAAGCTCAAGAAGTTCCTTTAGTATGTGTGTGTGTTTGACAGAGCTACACACTTGGATGGGAGAGGGCAGAGCTGCTAATAGAAGATAATAGTGAGAGGCTGCATCTGTACTGCAGGGTGAAAAACGTGCTCAGGTTAACTTAAGGGAAAGTTGCTATAATACCTACTAATGCGGTGATTTGTAAACTGAGGTACAAGGTGAGTAGGAAATTCATGTTATTTAACTATGGTATAATTGCTGAAGTACATAACCTTAGCATATTATTTTTGCTCCTTAAATTGATATATTACAAAGAAAGAATAGATTAAATTTATTCTTCAATATTTCACTGTATTTAATCCCTTTTTGCTCACCAAGGGACACATTCAATTTATTTTAAATTACTATCTGCCTTCTTTAGCTCAATCTCACAGCATTTTGGTTGTTGCTCTCACGAGTTTATATCTAAAGTGTTTCTATCTAAGCTTTGAATTCAAAATTAAAAAAAAAAATCTGTGGTATCTTTGTTTTTATTTTAAAGAAAAGCTGGTGTGGACAGTTTTCCAAGTTTATTAGTTTAACTCTATTTTAACAGCAAGCCATTGGCATATTCCTGAATGTTCTTTCTATCTAAGTGCTGGGCATGATTACAAAGCTGTTTGATACTTCAGTGATTTGTTTCCAGAAATCCTTGTTGAAATTTGTGTGGGTTTTAGAAAGTGAGTTAAATTGGGGAAAATTAAATTAACCTTTGGGACAGCCTGTCTGTATTCCAGACTGGCAGTAAATTATTTGGGTGAAATTTATTTGCTCTAGGAATTAGCTGAATTGATGGTGACCAGAGTTTTAACTGTTTAGAAAATGGTGTTGTAAGATTTGTAGCATGCTTTTTTTTTTTTTTTTCCCTCTTACTGACAGGTCCAAAAGTGGCAGCTTCCCTCCCTTATTAATAAAACACTAAAGCAAGCTTAAAAGGGCTTTGCATTGGTTATTGTATACACCAGGATTTTTCCCAAATTTTCTTGTTCTTACTATTTTAGCTCCATTTTTTTAACACCGAATAAAGCAAGAAACAGATAAATTGGTCTTTTCAGCAAGACAAGCTGTAAGTAGCATAAGCATGGGGTGAAACTGGAGGAGTAGGGGGCACTGTTGTTTTATTAACAAATGGCTTAATATTCCTGCTCTTTTTGGTCTTGCCTTTGCACTTACCAGCTCCACAGGCAAGAGACTATTGATCTTGCGTGGACCTAATTTTCTGAATGATCAGCACCTGTTACTCTAAGCAGGGCACAGAGAAGTGAGAATCCCAAGAATCCTGTAAAAAAGCAGAGAAACATTTCTTTAATACTGTCTTTTCCGCTATTTTTATCTGTAATAGTGAAAAAGGAAAATTTTATCAAAAGTTGTCGTGATGTTGCCAAGCCCACACAACAGTGTTTGACTTGGTAATCCAGCTTCTTGCACGATGCAAATTGTGAGCAGTTTTGGTATCCAAAAAAAGTGCTGCTTTTTTGCATGCAAATAGAAGGCACTTAACTTGTCACCATATGGAGCAAAAGTAATTACTGAGGATGAAAGACAAAGCAAGACAATTAACACGCTTAGGTTTTGTCAAAGAGACAACCTATGGCTCAGGATACTGTAGTTCAGGTTTCATGGTGAGGGTCTTCGGGAATGCACCAGAGTAGTGATTTGAAAGATTTATTCATTTATTGCAGTGACAAATGCAATGAAAATGTGTTCAGAGGCTTGCTTTATAGTCAATTGCTTCTTGTAACTGATCCATTTATCAGGTATTTGACTAGGAGGAACTCAGTATAACATCATATTAATATAGATCAGAGCAGAGCAAAACACGTTGAATTTCATAGGCTTGGCTATACAGCAGAGCTGAATATCACTGTATCTTAAATATCAGGTATTTTCTTTGATAGGATTTGCGCACCTAATGAACGTGATCTCTCTGTCACAGTCTTACAGCATGGTAATTTATAATGATAAATCTAAGGAAATTGTAGATATACAGAAATAGCGTAAAGAGATTGCTCATCGTTTCCTTGTGTGATTTTGGTCAAGGATGCAATAAGAGCTGTTCATTGTTTTGTGGCTGAATGTTAGAAACTGAGTGTTTTAGAGCATATCTTCACATTTGTCCTAATCTAGACTATGAAAGTCCAGTTCATCTGCATAGGAAAATACAACTATACAGTCACATTATTTCTCCAGTTGTTTTATTCTCAGGAGTAAAAACTTTCCAGGGAAGTTACAGCTCTTACAGCCATTAAGAAAATGCTCTTAACAAAAGACCCAGCAAAAGAGTTTGCAACTGGCCACACAGAATTAATTTGCAGTGTGCCGCCCTCATGGTTTATAGTGGGTGCTTGGTGCAACTCCGAGAATTAGGGATGCCATTAAACCCTTTGCTACCTTCTTCAGTCCTGAGTGAAAGAAATCCTTAATGTGGCATCAAACTTGCTTTTACCTGGGTTAAAAATAAACCGTTTTTCCCCATTCAGGAAACGCCCCAGCATTTTCTCCACCTTTGGTGGCACATTGCTTCCTCTTCATGGCTCAAGGTATTGGATAGGGAATCTGGGAACAATGATAAATCTGGAATCCAGTGTATGTTCCTACCTGTGTCAGAAGTCTCCATGTCACATTCACTGGATTTGTAATTGTATTTTTTTCTGAATAGTACTTTCTAATTTTGGAGTAATGAATATTCAAGCCATGTTTTAGATATGGCTGTGTTATTGTACAATATCCCTTTTCTTGCAACAATTTTTCTTTAATGTAAGATTTGCATGGTAGTCCCCTCTGAATGTTTCAAACATGTAAAAATAAGAAGATAGAAAATTACAGAACAGAAATTGACTTTTTTTTAAACCTTTCTTACGAAGGAGGACATTGTAATAAAAATTATGGAGCATATCAATAAAATACTGCTGTCTACTTGTGAAACGGTTGAAAGTCTGAAAATAGGTACTATGCACTTAAATTAAAAATTAAGAATGTGTTGTTAACCTATAATAAAAAATACCAAACTCAATTGGAAAAGTAGAAAAGAACATAAATTTTGTTTTATGCAATTAGTGTTCTGAAATGGTGTGCTGTACCACACATTTATGTGCCTGCACAAATATGTATCCATTGCTTATGCAGTTATTATAATACTGGACTAATGAGGAGAACGTGAAGCCAGAAAGGATAGGTTACACACACACAAAAAGTTATTTTGTAGTTGACCTCACTGACGTAACTGACTTAGCTGTGGCATGTTTTGTGATTGACTCGCCTGAGAATAGCAGCAACTTGTCCAAGGGTTGTGTTTTTGTTTTCTTTTTGTATGTCAGAGAAAGCAGCCTTAATTAAGATTTGTGTGATGACTGTAGCTGAATTTTTCTTCATTTAGTCAAAGCCTTTAAATTTCTTAATAGTGCTGTTTATAGTATGCTAATTTGAGTTAATTGTACTGCTCTAGATGAGACACTGATTTAGAAATGCTTATAGTAGTCCAATTTTGAGTGGAAAGAGACCCTTTCTTGTTTTATTCTTGTAGGCAAGTATTGTCTGCTCTGACCTGCAATTCATGTAATAAATCATTTTTAACACTGGCACAGGTGTCCTTTTGAGTTTAAATATGTTTTCCATTCATGTTGTCTGCTATAATTTTTTTCTGATGTATGGCTCATTATCACATCATTCTGTGTGCAAGTATTTTTATAACATCAGTTTTTGCAGACATTTCTACTTTCATAGCTGAATTTCCTATATTCATTTTTGAGTTTTGTATTCAAACCGTATTCATGAGCTTTAAAATACCATATTCGAATCACTCTTGCAATTTTTCAGTGAAACTTGAATCTGTCTGAACCTGATTTATTCTCTAGTCTGAAAAAAAATGGTCTGATCAAGTAATGGTTGAGAAAGTAGCAAAGAATTCTAGAGTTCTATAATTTCAGATACAGATAACTACCTATGGCACTACAGAGGTGAGAACTTGACTCTACAGAAATGATTTATAGTAGTTCTTAAATGTACAGCTAGTATTTCTGGTAGACTATGTGTAAAAGAATACAGGAATTTCTCTTTTAAAAAGTATTTTTTCCTTCTGTTCGAACTGAAAAAAAAATAAGGAAAATAATATGGTTGATGATCCAGTCCCTTCCAAGGCAGGATTAACTATACGTAGGTCGTTCCTGACAGATCTTTGTTTCTTAAAGGCACCCAACTGTGGGAACTCCAAGGCTTGCTTAACAATCTGTTTTAGTGTTGCAGTAATTTTTCTAACTGTTAGAAATCTTTTCAGCATCTTGGTACAACTTAATTTCTCTAGTTCTTTATCACAGACAAGACATTCCTCTTTAGATCTACATTTTTTAAATTAAAAGATTGCTATCGTCTTTATCTTCAGCCTCCTCTTCTTTAAGCTTTAAAAATCATGTGTTATCAAATCTCAAACCTTTCCTTGTTAGTCAGACTCATGATAGTTTTCCTTTTGACTTTTCCCTATACATTTCTATCTCTTTGAGCTGCCCCAACCAGGACAGAAACAATCCATCTCAAGTTTCCCCAAAAACTGGAGCAAAGCAGAAGATTTATCTTTTGTATCCTGCAGGTACTTTTCATTTTACATATCCAAGGTGTGTTTCTTGCAACAGAAAGACACTTTTATTTCCAGATTGGATTGAGATTAGATCTCTAGATCCTTCTCGGAGAAACCTTTACCTACAAAATTGTGGTATCTAGATTTGCTCCTGCCCTTCAGAAATTTGCGTTCTGGCTGACCTTTCAACACATTGTCAGGTCCAATACTTATGTGTAGTCTTTAAATGCAGTAAGCAGACTCTGTTCATCACTCATTTGTTAAAACTTGAAACAAGCCTGTTAGAAGAAAAAAAATTAAAAGATAATTTTAAGCAATATTGTAGCCATGATTACACTTTGTGTACAGTTGCCTAATCAGTTTTGAACCCACACAATATTAGTAGCAGTTAGACAAATTTTCCTTTTTCATATGCATGAGGATTCCTATGTATGTAGTTTGCCTGCGAGGCAAAGGGTATGTACATAAATGACCTTGCTTGCAGCTCACCTCTCCACAAGGTCTCTTACCATTTTGTGGAGACATTGAATTCTGTTGACTAGATTTGTTCTTAAATGATTGACTATTTCTGAATTAATTGATTTTTGACCATTCTTATGTCCTTTTCATATTTACAGCTACTTACAAATCTTGTCGTTGATTTCTTCCAGAGCTTTTCTAGGACTTAATACATGACCAAAAAAAATGTTATTTCTAAGTTTTTTTGAAACATGAATATTATGCTTTCACTTTTTCCATTTTATTGATACCTCATGTGTCCTTCCCAGATTACTTTTCTGATGGCAACATGACTCTGAGACGGCTTTAGCAATTCTCTAAGTATCCTAGGAGGAAGTTCATCAGGCACATCTGCTCTGAAAACTAATTTCTTTAAGTACTCTATAACCTTTTCTGTCTGTATTTTTTAATTGAAATCGTTTTTTTGTTGTTTGTATTAATTATGCTAGCCACCTTCTCATTGTTGACCTTTTTAATTAAAACTAATGCAAAGAAGGCATTAAATGCTTTGGCCTTCACATCTGTCAGTAACTTTTTCACCTCTATTGGACAGCAGAACAACACTTTTCTTTGTCCTCTTCTTAGTCACTTTGAATAGATTTAGTTTGATTAGTGCAGGATGCAGATATTTTAATTACGTTTTGTCCTCCCAGTAGGCCAGTTTAAATTTCCACAGAAGGGATTTTTTTTTCATTGACCTTCCTGTATTCACGTTCATGCCAAAAGTAGAATTGCTGGTATTCCTGGAAAGTCTTATACCAGTAAATACACATTATTTAAACTAAAGAGAAAAAAAAAATAAAAAAGGCATTCAAGCCTAAACCAGGAAAAGTCAAGCTGAAGAGACTTGACAGTTTTGTTTGCTGAGTGACACATTCAGCCCCTCATTATTCACACACAATGGAAGTGAACACTTCAGCAATTGGAAATCACTTTGGTATCATCAGTCAGTCAGAGGATTTGATGGTGTGAATGTTCCTGATTCTCTAGTCTACTAAAAGGGGACCTTTTATATTCTGGAATAGTTTTATTACATTTAGAAATGTTCAGTCTTATCTGTTCTACCATGAGACGTGAAAGTATCCTGAAGCATGATATTAACATGAACATGTTAAAATTAATCTAACAAGGATAACAATAACATCACAATCTTACCTCTTTCGGAATTAACTTAGACTTATTCCCCTTGACTTGCTTAAATTCCACAATTTTTTTTTTTAGTATAATCTCTTTAGATTTACACGTGCTGCAGTTTTAAAATATAAATGCTTAACAGATATTCTCCCTGGGACAGGACACATGGGAGTGGCTGAAAATGGTTTAAAGCAGTCAAGAGGGGGCAGATAGGGAATTTTCACGAAATGAATCCTTTAAAATTTTCACTAGGATCTGAAGCAGAATAAGGTTTTGCCATTTTATGTGCAATTTGCGGGCTACTTAGGAGCCAAAGAATGGGAATGTTGACAACCAAGAGAATATAGTTCTGAATATACTTTTGTCTGCAGGTGGGACAAGAGTGTTGAATGTGATGATAAACACTATCTACTACTACTCGTATTTACTACTAGTCACTGGGAGGAGAATCTATCTGGCTGCAGGAGACTGAGATTTACAGTGCTGAAAATATATTATATCTGCATAAGGAACTTAAAGAAAGTCTCCAGAGCTGACGGAGAAGGTTGGCTTTTGGTGTGTGTATAGCAAGGAAATGACGTGAAAGAATGCACGTAGAAGTTAAGCTGAATCTTTCAACTTACAATATATGTTCTTCAGAATGAATTTATTAAGACTTTTATTGGGTATACAAGTAAAAGCACATAGAGCATCAGATACTCTTGTAAAATACTCTGCTATATGTTTTGCAACTAGACAACTTAGGATAAAAATTTACTTCTTATCATTTGATTGTCAGATTGTCAGTGATGCCAATGCTGTTAGTGTACCATGAGAACCGACAGATATTTTGCTAAACCTGTGATAACTAAATGTAATGGCAAAGATATCTTAATTATTTTTGAGGTTTCAATAGAGTAAAATGTAGCTACAGTATTTTCTAAGGAGTAGAAAAGATAAGATTTTAGAGTGACTGTAAATTTAGTCCAAGATGTGAAAAAATACCTTTAAGTCAGCAATATCTAAATAGCATGAGGTTATTGCCAGCAGACTGAGTTTTTTATTTATTTTTTTAATTTTGTTGTTTGAATCCCATAAATTGTTTGCTGTTGCTTGGTTGGGTGTGTCAGGTGCTAACTTGCTTTAGGCAGCACAGCGAGTGAAACCAGTGAAATGCTGTTACAGCCTTGGACGCCTAAAATCCATGCTGTTTGTTAGCATCATCAGGTAATTCTAAGCTTAGATAATAGTAACTTATCACAGTCCCACATAGCACAAGGATGAAATCGGTCTCCACAAGCTAAACCTGAAAGAGCTGACAACATATGCTAGAGTATGTAGGCTGTAGCTTTTTTCATTATATTAATTAAATACTGTTTTGACTAGCATACAATTACAGGCAAACAAAGAAAAAAACCCCAAACCAAAACAAAACCCCAAGCAACTAATAACTGTTTCATTTTATGACTTTGTATTTCAGAAAACATACTGTATTACACCTTCCATTGGTGTCATATTTACAAAATTCTTTTGCCGTCTTCCAGACAATGTATAATCTTTTCACTAAATCTTAGAAGTGAGTGGAGGCCAGAGTCCTACCAGCCTTGTTATAACTGAAAACAGCCTACCTAAAGAAGGTCACAGATTTCATTGTTTATTTGGGGGCAGTGTACCATGAGAAGACTTTTTGCACATCCTCCATTCTTCTTAAACCTTGCATGTGTCTTCATTAGCCTGTGTGTCATTACCGATGAAACTCTTTTGCACTTATCTGTTGATTAAATTGCAGGTTTGTGCGAATAGGTAAAATTTAGCTAATGCTGAAACCTGGTGCAGAGAACATGCTTTGGAGACAGCCTAATTCTTGCAGTAGAACTTGATGTGAAAATTACTTGGCAATCAAAATAAAATCTAAGATTTTCAAGGGATAAGTAGCTATCCAGTATGTACCACAGTACATGTGTAAACGTTGTTCTCTGACTCAAACACGTTAATTTCAATAACGAATTTTCCTCCATAATAAAATTACATTTTCCTGTCTTACTCTACCTGTTTATCAACCTTAAGCTCTAGATATTATTATTAATAATGATTTTGTATGCACGAATGTATTGAGTAACCTCTAATCTTGAATTTTTCACTTTTAAAAAGGAAATGGTTGAAGATAAGACTAAAAAAACTATGAAAAACTACAACACAAACCTCCCATTTTGTTTTGCGCAGTAATTTGTTCTTGATAATGCAATGTTGAGGACGCTTGTTATGGCCAGATTTTTACAAAGGAAGTGGAATAAACCCAACCGGTTCGTTGGTTCTTTTTGGTCATGTTTAGAGAGAGGCAGCTGAGTGGTTTAGCTGGGCTTTGGAAACTGGGACGAATACATCTCGGCCATAGTATCAGGACCACAACATTTGCTCAGTATTTTTGAGAAGGACTGAAATGATTGCAATCCTTCTCCACCTACACTCACAGGGTGTTCATCTAACACTTATTCCCACACCAGTTACTTTCTAATGGATTTTTTTTTAATTAAACAGGTTGTTTTCTTTTCTTTTGCATTTCTTTTGTCTCAGTTTGATATTGTAACTTTCCAACATAATTCTGAGAAAGAAATAAACCAGCCTGTATATACAATTACTATTACAGTAAATATTGAACATTCTATGTCTGGAATTATCACTGCATAAATCATCTTAAGAAGATTTTCTTGTCATGAGCTAGAATTCAGTGAAGTGAATCTCAGCCCTTTGAAGTGTTAAGATC
The DNA here is from genome assembly GCA_013397725.1 of Rhagologus leucostigma. Taxonomy (NCBI): domain Eukaryota; kingdom Metazoa; phylum Chordata; class Aves; order Passeriformes; genus Rhagologus; species Rhagologus leucostigma. The sequence goes on from VZTD01002387.1 coordinate 1,388,101, forward strand.
CGCTGATCACATTAAAAAATCTTTCCTCTCATTGATTTCATTTTTCTTGGAGAAAAATAGTGATAAAAATGGATCCTAGAATAAATTTAATTTGTAGGCTTTTCGCTGTACTGCATAAAAGCATCATTTTTTAACTGTTAAAAAGTTGGTGATCTTATTCGTTTTACCGAAAGAGAACACTTCTGTAAAGTTGCTGTTAGGTCTCTGGCGTGACTGTATTTTTAGAGTGGTAAAAAGACAGCTAGATGAATTGTAAACGAAAGAACATTTCTTTCTTTGTGCATTGATACAGAGGACTCATTAAATCTCATTTCAAGCTTGCAGGCACTGCAGAAGGACAGACGTTTCAGAGATCTCCAACCTCTTAGGAACTTTGGAGGTCAATGAGCCATCCCATAGTTATTATTTTGTGTTTTATCAGAGGTTTGCTCTGGGCTTTTATTTGATTTTCAGATTGTAGTGTAATCTCCTATGTGTGAGCACTGGATGACATCAACTTTAGAAATGCTGTGTTTTCCAGTACTGATGGGCTATACCAAAATCTTTTAATGCTCTTTGAGACTTTTATGATTCTTCAAGTATCCTAACATCATTAAACGTTTCCGACGAGAATCAATAGGGCTTTGTGGAGTTCTTCAGAGACCCAAGAACACTTTGGCCAGGGTGAAGTCTGTAGTACTAGGATCTGCCAGGTGTACTGGGACCTCCAAATATTCTAGTTTCTAGTCATAGAATAAATAAGGCTTCACCTCCTTCAGAGCCTCCAGCCTGACCTAGGTCCCATGCTTGTCTCAAAAGTGTCCTGTTTGAGGTGTTTTGATGTGAGGAGGGTATAAATGCCTCCACACTCCCTTCCCCTTGTCCTTGGAAGCCTGGAAAGGCCAGTGGGGGAACACTGCCTCAAATCTAGAGAAGTAAATGGAAAACAAGAAAGGGAAGAAAAGGGCACCAAAAACTGTATTATGATATTGCTGAAGGATCAGAATTGAATAATTTTTATGGTGTTTGGGATCCTTCATTGTAGTTACTCTCATGTTTGTTTCTCTAAGACAAAGATGTTAAAAAAAACAAAACCAAGATGCTTCTTTTCTGCCAAATCTTCTAAGGCCATCATGATATTGCTCTAACTTCAGCTTCCATTGTTCTACCTAAAGCTTCCATTAAGGAGGTATGTAATTTAAACATCTGGCAAATGTGAAACCACCTCCTCTAAAGCAAACTAAGAGCACCATTACAGTTATTGGTGTTACGCCTTTAATGTAGTTTGATTTTTTTCCGTCATTTTCACATAGACCAGTAAAGCACAGCGGTAACATCACCATTAGAAATTATGATTTATCTTGCGCGTGTTATGTGTTTGAACTAGCAGGTCCATGTCAGGGGAAAAGGAATCTCATTTTTTAGACATAACACTTAGATGTCAGTAGCAAATTTTCCATCTCCTTCTTTGAGTTTTTGATCAGAAACTCGAGGTCAATTCTCTTCAGGTAGAAGCATCCTTTTGGAGAATTTCAAACAAAACTCAAAACTATTCCTCTTCACGTATTCTTTCTTATACTCTGCAGAAATCTGTCCTTTATTTAGAGACTTATAATTAAGATCCTTATCTTAGTATTTTTGATCACTTCAACAAAAACAGAAAAACAAAACAACCATGCTTTTTTCTGAAAATAGATCTATCTTTTGAGGTAAAATGTGTACTGGAGGTCATAATCTTTGGAACCTAAGTAAGAAGTTGAATGAGAGTCAGTTAAGTGAATGTTTTTCTTGTGTGGGGGAGGGGATTAAGGCAATAAGGAACTAAAAAGAATTTGTTTTATAGCAATCAGGCCTTCTTGTGCTGACATGCAGTGTTTTTCTACTCCGGTTGACTTGGTTAGACATCCTCCGACACCCTGGGGGATGTAAATCAGAGACTGAGAATTTTAGACTTTTTGTTCTCTGGAGAAAAGTACCTAGTATTTTAAAGATTATTTATCTTTCTCAACTGTACGTTTGCTTAGATGCATGCAGGTTTAAATATATGTAAATATATATCCCCACTCAAATCTTCAGAAGACAAAAAACTTTGGTCTGTGTGTCTTGTTAACATTTTCCTATACATTTTCCAGAGGTGTACTATGAACAGCCTGCTGTACAGCTGTTCTCCTCCAGCTGAACAGGTTCATAGGGAATGAAGAGCTTAGAGCAATTTGTAGGCAATGAAGCAAAGAGAAAAATCCACAAAGAAGCAGCTGATGTTAGCAGCTTTTAAAGAGAATAAAAGGAAAGGGAAAGAATAGGGAGCTGAATGTAGAACAGAGGGAGAGAACACGATTTTGGAAGAAATCTGAATTACTGTTTTTCAAAACCAAGGAGAAGCTACGGTGCTTACTTTTATAAGCCATACTTTATCCTTTCATGCTTTTTACTGCCTGCTGAACAATATCTGTGCTTACCATACGCAGACGTTAAGCCAGTACTTTACCTTTGTTGCACAAATGGCTGGGAGCTTGAGGCTAGCAGCCAAAATTTTGTGTTAGAGCTTTGTCACTGACACACACCTAGGACTCAGTCAGAAAGGTGTTTAGGGCATGTTAAATTTTAAGCACATGTTTAAATCCCACTACTTGCCATAACACCTTTCTGGAATGAAACCTGCATATTAAACTCTGCAAACCAATCTTGCAGAGCCTGTTCTCTTATTGGTAACCCAGGAATAATAATGCTTAATTCCTGTGTGTGTTTTGTAGCTTAATTCAGGGCATTTATACACCACTTTAAGCAAAAGTCTTAACATGAAAGAATTGTGGTTCATTACTGTATGTCATTAGCATTCACAGGAATTGTTGTGTGTGTAGTTCAAAGAGATATACATCCAAATTTTCATGGCATTACACAACTGAAAATTTTAAAGGAAAGACTGTCTGTATTAATTGTCATTAAATCAGTGAGTCAAGTTCAGCTCCTTAGCTCAAAAATCACATGGGGTTTACTTTCAAGAGGTCTTTTAGTGACTTTTTATTTATTTGTTTACTCTCATACAAAAGTCAGTTTGAGATATTCACAGTCAAAACTGTAAAGCAATATACAGTTTATTTACTTTCCAGAGGAACCTGTGAACTAAGAAAAGCAGTGATGTGGTAAAAAAACCCCTACGAACAAGGTATAAAAGCAGCTTTGAGAATACTAGGTATTTTTATTTAGATGTTTTCATACAGGCATTATTTAGAAAGAAAATAGTTACTTCCTAATATAAAGATAATCAGATAAATCTTTAAAGACAAAAACTGTGAAAGAATAACTAAAACCACTTGAAATGTTGTGTTTGGTGTATTTTTGAAAACATGTTAGTGATTTTAAATTCCCCGTATGAGTACGTCTGGTATTCCTGAGATATGTAATTGACGGGATGCAGTGTCATGACTCAGAGGGACCCATTATTATATTTCATTGGCTCATTTGTTGCCTGAGGGTGAGCCCAGACAATAGAACAAGGTGTCAAACTTACTTTTAACCTTTGGTCTTAGAAGAAGCTAAATTAAGGGTTTAAGTGTATTTTAAGTTATCATCCTTAGACTTGTCTCTCTCCTTCTCTGTTTGCAGCTGGCAAACATGAACGTTATCCAGTTTTCAGTGTCAGCCTCTTATATTGTGTTCCACATAGACCTGTTGTTTTCACCACAGGTCCCTTCATGCTTTTTCCTCTGTTTTGTGTGACAAGCTATAGTTGTCAGTTAACTTCAGCAATTCCTGCTAAGGGGAAAAAATGTAAAAAAAAAAAAAGAGAAATATTTCACTTGTGAGTGACATTAAAAAAGGATGAAACTGGCATATTTTTTGAAATATACCCAGGTCATAGATCAGACAAAGGAGTGTGACAAACATTCTTAGAAAGAGGAATAGACTGTTTTGAAATACTGGAGGAGAAAATGGCAGAATATTCTTTTATTGCTGAAATATTATGGGTGTATGTCAGTAACTGTAATGCTGCTAAAGCTTGTTCCTTACCAAGCTTCAGATATAAACTGTGTAGGTCAGACAGAGGGTAAACCAGGCCAAATCTTGCCTCTGCTCTAAAGAAGGGATGTGGATGTGGGCCAGGAGAGCAGGGAAATTAATTTTTACTATAAATTTGGAATGAAACCAGAACTGTGTATTTACTCTCACTTTGCTGCCTTCATTCCCTGTCCTCAAAGTCTTCAATCATCAAATAATGCAAAAAGTGATGGTGAATGCTAATGGACTAGGGATCATGGTGCTGATAGCCTTTCCTTCTTCCCAGAGAAATTTTTGTTTCACAGTGAGATATTAATGTAAGGATGTTAGCGTCTCTTAAAAATAAAGGAAAATAGGAGACAATAATGTAGAATAAAGTAATGTGGAAAGAATTTTTTTAGCAGCTCTAGGATTTAAGGAAGCAGCTCCAAAAATCCATTATTGTAAGCCAAGGAGACCTCTGCTCTGTTGGGTAAATATATATATATCAGATCCTCTAACGACTGACATTAGAAATCACTGAAGGTGCTCATAGCACTAAGCCTGTGATAATACACATTATACTACTGCTAACTGCTTAATTCAAGTTCATGTTCTAGAGTTCAGATTAATTATTTTATTTTTCTTGTCTGACAGTTGTTTTGGCCTGGTGAAGGATGGAAAGTGCTGAACTTTCTCCTCACAGACGCTGATGTCATTAAGTGTCCTAGCCTTTGCCCCATACACATAATTCTGCCCATAGTTAGGTTTGAATAAAGCCAGCTCAGCAACAAAGACAATTATTTTGAGATAAGTTTTATGTTACAGCTCTTTTATTTCACTACTGAGAGTTTTTTGTGTTTAGTGACTCCATCTTGGGAATCCACCTTATTTCTTGGCTACAATGACCTTTGTGTTTATAATGTTTCATCAGTTTCCAAGCAATCAGTTGGAGGTGAATGCTGTAGTATTAATATATTTGTCACCCATTCACATGACTGGAATGTAATTTCCTTAACCCCTCTGGTCCCTTTCCCTTTTAAGCTTTTCTGTAATGCATTTTGTTGAAATCTAGAAGAAGTATTAGGTTCATTGCTTTTCAGACAGGTAAGAGTTTTTATGATTTTAGGCTTCTATTTTAAATAGATCAGTTTGCACTTTTTATCGTTGTACACGATTTTTCCCGTGCTAGAAGTTTGAATGCGTATCTGTTGCCTATATCATTGTGTCAGTGTTTCATCCTTATTACTAAAATAGTAATATGGTATTCTTTCTTTCTTAAATGCTTTTCAGCCAGAGATCTGAGAGTACTTTGTAAAGGAATTCAGTAGTTAGCCACAGTTTACATGTTGGGAAAATGAAGTACAGGAATTGCCTCAAATTAAACATAGAAAGCTGAGATAGAACTGGACATTGAGGCCATGTTCATTACCCTCCACTGCTTCCAAAAGAGTGAGGTTATCATGCTCTCATGTAGACAAAGAAAAAAACATTTCTTAAATGCATGAGGAACCTTTCAGTCTCATTTCTTGATCTATTTGTTTTTGCTCAGTAGGATACAGTATCCTTGCTTATTTCTAAGGAAATTACTGTGGATTTTTTAAAAATATTTGGATAGTTTTCTCCAAATGTTAGCACACTCAGTTTAAATTAAATTAATTCAAATTAAAACTTTATGTTCAAAATGCTTCTACTCGAGAATAACTAGTTTTAACTTTGTTTTTTTTTTGGGTCTGGCTTTTTGCTACTTTAACAAGGTAAGGATGAACTGGAATAAGGCCTTTGTTATGCAGGGCTGTCTGATAATGTTCCTCATTTATTGTCTAAATAGCATATTACAGCACAAAAAGAAAAAAATTAGAACATTTTAATATTAGCTGCAAAAACTTACACACCTCCTTTTGTTGTGATAGTTCTTCTAAAACATTATTTCAAATAACTAATCCTTTAAAAACAAGACACTTCATACAAAATAAAAAAGCCGGACAGTTTACTAGTGACATTTAAATGGATTAGTGCCATGTTTTCCGTGTGATATTTTCTGGTAGTCAAAGTTTAACAAGAAAATACATTAAAACATAGTCCATGTTTGAAACAGAATCAGTTTTTGGTAATAATTTACGGAAACTACATTTAGTTCGCTGAAAGCTTATTTACACGGTCATGTTCACAAGAATTAATCTGTAAAAACGAATTTAAAGTGGATTATTTAAACCTAATTAAGTCCTTGTATAGATGTTCATTCAGAATAAAAATTGCCTTGATTTGGTTTAACTTAACTCCCTTCCAAATGAATTACGACTACCAGGGATTTAACACAGTTTAAATAATCCACTTTAAGAACTAAATACAGAATAATTTTGCTGCATGCTTCGGTGTAGACAATGTCTCTGGGAGAAATCTGTCTGTCTGACCCTGTCCCAGATGTCAGCATAGGTGTAGACAATAACTGAATTTAAGAGGTAGTCTGAAGTCTTGCAAAAGGTATTAAATCACTTTGAATTTGAAAGCGATCTTTTAGGAGAGGGCAGGACACAGACATATAAACTGTTTAACAGGTAGGAATTAAGGATTGGAGGCACATAATGTCTTTTTGGAGGCACCTGCTTTTATTAACTGTGGGAAAAGTCTAGTCTTTAACTTTTAGGCTAACTTTTGTTGAGGTGATTGTGACCCCCTCTCCTGGGAAGGAATAAATTGGATAGGATCATCCTCTGTGGGCAGTAGGAAGTTGGAACTTGGCTGGTAATTATAATTATTTGTCATTCATTTAGAACATGATAGCTTCCTTATTCTGAAATTTCTATTTGGATGCATTCCAGTAATAATCTTGAATAACCAATAAACTATTCATGAGGTTCTTTGACTGTGTGTTTTTTAAAAGGATGGCATATTTTTCAAAAATTTTGAGTATCACCACATAGCACAGTTTGTGAGTGAAAAATGACTTTAAGCAGACACAGCACCAGACAGATTCCTAAAGGAAAATAAGTCCCATTTGTGCCATAGCTGTACTGTACTTGAATGAACATGGAATCTTGGAGGAACATAAAAGCATGGTCAAAATGAAGAGATCTCTCCCGTGAGTGAGTTTCTTACTATTTAAAAATGAAGTCTCCTACGGGCAGGAGACACCTGCGTTGCAAATGATGACAATGATTAGAGTATTTAGGGTAACTTCCTCCTGTCCTAATCTTTCTCTGCCAGTTTTGCAAGATGTTGCATGATTCCAATACTTTCCCTTCAGTTGTAGTGGATTGCATTTTTTTCATAAGGTGTTTAGGAACCAGGATTACTTGAGGCTAAAATATTTTGAGTGATAGATTATATCCCCTTACTTAAAGCAGCATAATGAATGGTGCTTGGGTATGATCTCACCTTGATAAATTTCCCAGTACATCAAGAATGTTAACAGAACCACTGTAAGGTAAAAATGCTGTAAGGGCTGGGAAGGGGAAAGCTATTGAAAGTTAAGAGAAAGACTGATAGTTCTGTGTATACTGTAAGTACACAATAATTCCAGATATAGGTGATTTCATTTTCAAAACATCAGAAGCATTATTGTCTTCTTGATTGATTTTTACACGGTGAAGTTTAAAACCTGGGTTTGTGTCTCTCAGCTTGCTTAGTAGAAAACATCAGTGGAGAGAAAACTATTGCTATAACAAGAAGCATCAGAGAAATGTTCATTTCAGCAATACTAACTTTACACGCTGATTGTGCTATTGGATTTTGAAAGAAGAGAAAGGAAAAAGAAACTGTGAAATAGCAATAGAAGGAAAGGAACAGAACAATTTTGAGAACTGAGAACTACCTGGTAATATCCTTCACATTTCACCTTTATTTGAAATACAGCACAGAACCATAATGAAATCTACTAATGGTGCACAAATGTACTTCTTCACACGTACGGATCAACTCTGGAGTAACTGAAAAAAATTATAATGGGGAAAAACAGAGTTAAACTGTGCAAGTGCAGAACTGCAAACATACATTTGATGCTTACAGAAAAGAATCCACTCTGCTGAGGGCTCCTGGCAGTATGAACCAGCAAAATCTGCCTTGTACTACCTCCTCCCTCACCTCCAGGTTCAAGTCCCCATCCTCTGCACTGTCTCACCTCTGTGAGCTGTTGCTGCTTGCCAGGTCCACAGATAACAAACCATACCAAAAAGTAGTAGGTACTTTTCTTGGGGCTGAGCAAGCTAAATATGCTTTCTGTGGGGTCAGATGAACTCTGGTACCTGCAGGTCAGGAGGAGTGGGAACTGAGCCCAGAATGAAAGAAGAAGGAGAAAAGTGCAGATTAGACTGCTTTTACAGACACTTGAACATTCAGTTCAAAAATGTTCAACAAATACGAAAATGTTTGTTGTCTGTGTAGGTATATATCTGTATCGTTCTTACACACTCATGCAGTAGATCTGAAGTGATGTATCTGTTTACTTTCATTCATAACTTTGGAGTTGAAAATGCTTCTTTCCTTGTTCTTTTTATGGGGTTTTGTGTTTTTTATTTTTCAGTTGAGCATCTACAGTAAATATTTCTCCGGTAAATATCTTCTGAAACCTCTGAATTATTAAAGCATAAATTAGATGATTTAAGAGCAGAACATTGTTAATAGAAGTGCACTTGTCAGTGCTGGGGAGGTAAAAAGAAATAATCCTACTATGCCAGTGTCCCTTGGGAAGACCTTACCTTCCTGATACCATCCATGTTCCTTCTAGTTCAGAACACTTGTTAAGCTAAAAGGGGGGAAGAGAAGTGCATGACATTTATATTTGTTGTAACAGAAACCATTTCCTATCTCTCCCCTCAGTCCCTCTCCTCTGCCTCCCTTTTGTCTTCATTTACAACTTCACTATCCCTCCTGCCCACTGGGACCATAACCTTACTGTAATCTCTCTTCTTTTTGCTGCCCTCTGCATATCTAAGGCCATCTTTTTTTTTCTTCAATAGTCTCGAAAAAACCCCCGAAAACAAACTCACATTTATTTTAATGTGTTTGCTTTCTGTTCCTTTATTTTTTTTTTCAGACTAAATTTTCTTCTATCTGATCTCCGCCTCACAGTTCCCAAATCAGACAGCTCATGGGTCTGAAATCGCTGGTGACACTGCCAATTCTCTCTGATAGTTCTAGGGTGTGTTTTTGTCATTGGGTTGTGGAACTGAACACCTTATTTCTTTTATTTTCCTTGAAAGACAATCTGAGAGATATCTAATTATGCCAGAATGCACTGTTCTTTCAATCTGGACTGGCTTTCAGTAAGCCTGGAAAGCATCTCTGTACCATCATGAACTTCTCAACAATTCAGCAGTCATTTTACTCACACTTGTTAACATATTTCGTGGTTTTCATCTTAATTAGACATTTGGTGGTGTAGGTTTCCATTTTCAAATTTCCAAATGAACCTAAAGAAATTTGTCAGGATTTTTTTGGAAGCATTTATATCTTGGAAGAGCAGTCCAACTTGCACTTTCTCCTATTTAGATTTACAAAGTAAGCATCCTTGTGCTGACATCCCATGGGTAGCTGGTCTGGATTGGTGTTCTGCAACAGAGCTGAGCACAGAGGCAGCAATGAGTTTAGCTGCAAGTAATTGTGACCACAGCCAGTTTAATTCAAAACACATTTAGAATATGAAGTGGTGGGTCTTTCATTTGGAGCATTTGCCCAGGAAGTGACAAACTTGGGAAGATCTGAATGATGCTAAGTTCCTTTATAGATTTCATCCTGAATTTTATTGCTTCCCTCAGAAGAATCAAAACAACATTTGCATGTTTTGCAGAATGTTTTGAGAATGTCTCCTGAAGAGAACTGTTTAAAAAAGTTGTACAGGTTTTAAAAGAAGCTTTGAAGAGTCCATAATTTTGCATTAATATTCCTGTGTTAATAGTTTTGAGGTTCAAATTAATGCTGTTATAAATGGCAGCACTTAGACAAGCTTTCTATGTTCCTAACTGTGCAGTCACCAAGAAAATGTGGCAGTTAGATATTTTATGGCAATTCTATGTGGGAGAACAACTGAAAGTATGAAGTTAATTCAGCAAAATTAAGGACCATTAAGCCCCTATATGGAAACTTATTGAAAAGTGGAGTGCTTCAGGGAGGATTAAACTACAAAAAATAAAGGCATTTTAATTCAGAATGAGAGCATCTACATATAGTTTAATGTGTTTTCATTTCTCTGCATTAACTTCATACTTTTAGTTGATTCTTTTTAACCATCTCAAATGCAGGTCGTCCCAAGTGATACTACTTTTTCTCAAAAGTATATATTTGGAAGGTTTCTCTTTAAAATTTTATATCCTTCTATCCCATAAGAATGGGATAGAAGAAAATTTCTTGTTTAAAAAATGAGCAAAAAGATGAATATTAATATGCATTCTATTGTGAACTGATTATGACAGCAAGCATGACCATCAGAATGAGAAACCTTACCATATTAAAAGAAATATTCTAAGCTAAAAGAAAATTCATATTTTACAAGTAGAGATTAAAGGCTTGAGGGGAATTTAAAAGTTCATGGATGATGGACACAGTGGAAAATCACAGAGAACAGAAAATAAAGACCAAGATAATCGTAAAAGACATCACGTACCTGCCCACTGAAACTGAATGCTCAAACCTGACAATTTATGGTTGAAGTAAGAAATACAGATGTTTGTGTGTTTGGCACAGCCCAGTATAAAGAAGTGCATGAAGCTGTGCTATGCCAAAGCTGGCATTTATCCTGTTACTTCATGCTTGTTCCCAAAACAGTCTTCCTCTTCTTTATTTCTGTGGTGTCTTCTCAGGCTTTACTGACTTTGGAGAGATCCAGCTTGGCTGCTTGGTTGTCATTTTATCGTCTCTTAACCAGAATCACCAACTCTATATAAAGAAATACACAGAACTGCCAGATGAACTCTCCCACGTTTTACTCTATAATCAAAAGAAATTTCTTGTCAGTCTTTAATATAGGAACTCTGCAGCCTTTCCACCATTGCTAAGGTTGCATCATGGACATAAACATTGCTACATCAGTCCACTGGAATCAACACTCATGTTTGTTTTATGCTGTGTCATGCACTTAAGTAAATGTTCAAACAGCCGTAATGAGGACAGAATACAATAAGAAACAGATATCAGTATCTCACATAGAAAGCAAGCAGAGTATTTTCTACTTCTAAGAGTTACTACTTTTGGGAAGGACAAAAGATCTGCTGGTTATTGCTGGTTTGAAATTTTAAGGGACCTTGCTAACATCACTTTAATGTATTAGAATGCTATTGATTTTTTTTTTTAATAATAGCCTATACAATTAAGAAGATTAAAAAATTCCAATCTGTTGTTGTTACTAGAAAGATTTCTTATCATGTTATAATGATACAGTTGATGCTAAGTAGATATATAATCTGGTAATTTTAAAAACATATTTAATTAAATAGTAGCAATAGACAATGGGGAATAACAGTTGAAAGCAGTGCAGCATTTCATTTTGGAATTACATAACTAAACTTCGGTGCAGATCTTTACAAAGGTGTCCTGTTAGAAGGGCAGAAGCACAACAGTATTCATACAAAGATGCCAAATGCTTGCATTTTCTTTATCATGAGTTACAGTGGACTGCCAGTCCTGGGGCTATTGCTTTTTCTTGTTTACCCGTGCAGGTTGTTGTTAGAGTGTGTAGACTTGCATTCTCCATTTAGAGAAATCAATGCTTTCACCCACCACCTCTCCCCTTTTTTTCCCACTGCCAACCATTTTTCTTGTCAGTTTGCTTTCCCCATTGCTGGGTGAGCTGCTTATGAGAAATAAACCACTGAGGCACATCAAACCTTATAAGAAGGCCAGGGCAGTAATTCAGTGGCTGAGTTTTTCCAATCTATTCTCTTTCAAGTGGCTTGTTTAAAAACAAACAGCAGAAACAAAACCTCACAGTGTCTCTTGTTGATATTTAACAAAACTATAGAAGGACCTTTTGCCTTAATAATGCCAGTGACATGCATTTTATTTTTCTTTCTAATTATTTATTTATAGTTGACATGAAAATGCTTCCCACTAGACATCGCTAACTGCACAAAACCCAGTTGTGTATTGCTTTTGTGAGACTTCTGTTATTATAGCATGATTAAAATAGTACATTAATTATGCATCCTGCTATAAAACGGAATTCTGCAGAGGAAATAAATATATATTAATAATACATTAGTTATTAATCTGTGCACTTGTCATTTGAATGAGATGTTAGCTACTGCATGTTCAGTTCATGAAGGCCACCATTTACCTGTTTTTTAAGTCCACTTACATCTCGCTAACGTGGAAGGACAAGTTTTTGTTAAAAGTCACCATGTGCTAAAAATGAGTAGTCCCAAGCCAAATCTGTTATAACACAAAGCTACAAATTTTACCTGACTGTGAGATACAGTGGCAGCATAATAAAGCAGATTTACCAGTAGGCTGGGCCATGTACAGTAAACTTTTAATCACTAAAAGTGGTAGACACCTTTCTTAAGCAACAAGATTGATTCTAACTTTTTATTTCTGAGATTCCTTGTACCACTAGAAAGGGAACTTTTATACTAAAGGGAAGCCAGCTACAGTTTATGGAGTTGATGAAAAGTATTGCAGACATGGGTATTTAAAAAACAGTAGGCCTTCTAAAGTACATCATTAGACTGAATTGTTTTAACAGGTTATTGTAAGGTTGTGTGTGGATATGTCAGAAGTGAAGATGTTACATCTACTAAGTAGTAACCAAGGGATTCCTAAACCTTTGCACATCAAGCTGTCATTTAGTTAGAGGACAGAGTCAGTAGATTAAGAAGTAAAACAGGAGCTGATTAGCTGCAGCAAACTTTTATTAAATAAAACCTTTTGCTTTCTTTTTGGCTCAAGATAGAATAAAAATTAGATTATTTAGTGTAAGAGCTGCTTGGCAAGACTTGCACTAGGAAATTAAATGTGCCTGGGACTACTGATGCCAAAGAGGCCAACTGTCATAGAGTGACCCATGTTTATATTATTAAAATTTGCTAGTTTACAGAAGAAGGTGAGTGCAGAAAAAAATGCCTCTAGAGAATACTTTTAACTCCTAAATTTTGCTTAAAATATAGTTTGGGAGAGGCCTAGTCCTAGCTGTCCAGGAATAAAACTAATCCAAGGAGAATTTGTGAAAGTTAACAGAGGGTTGACTTTCAGTCTCTTGGTACATTTGCCAGCAGTGATTATTTTCTTGGTAGTGGTAGTGTTGTTGAGTGAATGACCAGTAGACAAAGTTGTCCAAAGACATATTTTCGTGGAAATTTTAGTTTAATCCTTAAATGGCATGTATATGACTTCTGTATTACTCAGAATTTTTAGATTTAGAAGGGAACAATGCATATGAAGGGGAAACTACACTGCTGTTGAGGTTAAGTTAAAAACGCACATAAAATCCTTAAACTGACAGCTACGTTATGGTTATATTTTCACTTTATCTTAATATTGAACAATGACAAGTATAAACCTTCATCACAAGTGTCCGGTTTTAAAAGATGTTTGATTATCTTGATTTAAAAGTTGTGTCAGCCAAGACAAAGTAATTCCTGTTAATATTAGCAATAGCAACATGACAACAGTAACAATATAATCATATGTAGCTCTCTCTTGGAATTTGCACCAAGAGATCTAGAAGTACATGAATAAGAATATGGATATTATTTTGTGTACTGTGAATGTGTGTCAGTCAAGTGGAGTGTCATGACAGGAATCACCTTTTAGGTCACGGGCAGCATCAGGAATAGAATGCAGATCTTTTGAATCCCACACTGTAACTCTATTCACTGTAACAGCATCTACACTTTCGCACATAGGTTTAAATTTTTCCCACATAAATTCTGAAAAAGGTTCTGAATCATGTATCATGGACAAGTCATCTTCAAGAGTCGTGATTTAGAACAATATGGGAATGTTTATTGAACAAAAATGGCTTTCTCTTTTCCTGTCTCTCCTTTCTTGTATTTTAATATCTTCTTAGTTTTCTCTGACAGAAGGCAGAAAAGATCACCCAGTCAAGAAAGCTGTCTGCCAAAAAACAGATTCACCTGTCTATAAAGACTTCCTGATAAATATTTCATACACATTTGAAAAACCCAAATTTCCAGTGGTGGAAAATAGCAGTCTCTTTTTATGTAATCTTTTCAGTGCATCATTATCCTTATTCTTGGAAGATGTTTTCTTCTTAGTGTCTAACCTGCATTTTCTTTTTCCTGAGTCCATAGTATCCTCTCCACTTTCCTTTTTGTAGCAACTGCTGATATATTGAAAAATTTTTCATGATGTTATGTGTGGAAAATCTTGACTATAGACTATACCAAGGAGTATGTCTATTCATTCTTTCATTACTGTATGCAAACTTTCCCATTACTTTCATGAGAACACTCAGAAATGTTTTACTATTTTTCCTTGAGAATGTGGCTGTCTCTTTCTTTTCTAAACCGCTCTGTTCACGACAGTGTGAACCCCTCTAGTAAGAGAGATGAAAACACATGAATATTGGTGAATACTAGCATGCAAACAAGAAAAAAGAAAGCTGAAAAAAGGGCCCCTAATTGATATTGTAATCATTCAGCTATTGTACTGTTGAATTTTCCTAATTTTAAAACAATGTTGTACAATTATATATTCACTGTTCGCTTTATTTTGTAAAAACCCTGGAATGATTTATGTGAGAGGAAATGAAATGATCTGGCTGGCTTCTGAATGCTTTGGCTGCTTTGGGACACTTTGGTAGAAGAAGTTGTTTTGCATTACCTTTTTGGATTTTTTTCCTCTTCTTTATTTTCCTCCATTTTTTTTTTTTTTTTGGAAGGGCAAGTCATAAATAACCATGATAATGTAGCATTTCTGTAAGAATCATGTCCTGCTGTTTATTAAATTTATACATCAACAGTGCATTCATTCAGTTACTTTGCAGGGATGCTTTGGCAGTTCTGTATTTTCCTAAATGCATGCAAATCCTTCAGTTCAAAGCACTAGGTCTTCTTAAGTTCTGCAAATACACTAATGGTGGTGTAGCCAATAGAGCACAAAATAGCAATATCAGAAAGATTATCCCTTAATTCCCACACTGCTGCATAGATGTTTTACATGTTTAAACTAACCTTTTGCTTTTCACTTACTTTGGTAATGTTTATTTTTGTAATTAAACTCCTCCCATTTTTTCCTGTAAGTTTTGGTTATGCTGCACTCATTCATCAAGGTTGGTGAGCTGTAGAGAAAAAAACCTTGACACTACTAGTGGGTTTATTGGCTGGGAAGAGGAAGTTGGAGTCATTTCTCTGGTGCTTTATAATACTCTTTTAGTTACAGGTCTAGGTACATTTCCTTAAATTAGATTGTTTCTCCAGCTATGACCAAGAATTGACCTCTATGTATACAGGCATTTTAAGGTATAGGGAGAGGAGCAGTGGAAAACCATGTGTCTCAAGCAAACTTGAAACCTGTCTCTAATTCCAAATAGAAAGTGTTCCAGTTCTATCCCAAGAGAGCGCAGCTTTGATAAATTGTTTCAAAATTCGCTTTTGGAGGTTCTGTGGCATCTCTCATTTGCTCAGATGTCAGCTGAAAGGAAGTCTGCAAAGTAATCTGTAGGGTCTGGAGAGACTAAGTAAAAATTCTTTGTGAAGCTAGAGAAAGGTTAATGGGGATGTGACAGGCTTCCTACTATATGCATTGGTCTGAATTATATGATACTTTTTTGTAATATAGAGCAGCAACATAATCTTCAGGAGTTAAATGTTGGGTTGTAGACATATATGGAATATGAACTTCAAGAATGCAGTTTCATGAGGATTTGGAATGGTTCTTGCCTTCCCTCCCTATCTTTGCAGCCAAGAAAGACTGAGCTTTCTTTCTGTGCAATGTCTGGGACTTCTAGATTTTAAGCTGCTGGTAAAGTATAGATATTTTTTTCTGGGCATCATCATTACGTGTACACGCACACACACATGCAGACACACATGCACACACCCGCTTTCTCTGAAAAGCAAAGATAGAAGAAATGTCCAGTTGGTAATATGATAAAATAAAAATGCTATACAATTGAAGCTATTGCCTTGAGGTTTCTTCGTACTAATACTTGAACAACATGCCAAGGCATTGCACCTCAGGCCCCAGACACAAAGTCTGTAGTAAGAAAGGGGTAAAAAAAATGGCAATGTAATGCTGAAGTGAGCTCAATTGAGTGGCGCTAGCAACTGAGAAAGGAAACAACAGTGTAAAACTCCTCTTTGATTTTCTGTTCTTGCTCACTGCCTTTTGTGTTTGATTGGAACCCCTTTTATGAGTGAGATAGGCTCTGATAAAGGAAGTGGTGATACATGAAGTAGCACTATGACAATGCATAAAGTGGTCATTGTCCTCACTTACCCTCACTGCACTTTCACACCATTAATGGTGTAACTAATAAGACTTACACTTAGGATCTCACCTTTGTGCTTTCTGTGGTAGTACCATCCTTGATAAGTGACAGCCTCTGCTAAAGCACCGTAAGATGTATCAGGTTATTCTCATCACGCTAAACAGACATCTTATTATTTCCCATTGTGAGGAAGTTAAAGTGACATGTTTCAGCAGAAACAAGAACTCTGAAATTATGACTGGGAACTCATATATTTTTTGGTACTCAATTTAATTGAAATAGCATTATTACATTAACAAACATGGAAAATTACTGCATATTTGGCACTAAGGCAAATTACCAGACTGTGATAACTAATTTTAGAATTCTTTACATAAGCAGTTCACCTATCTGTACAAAAGTTGTAATTCTCTTCCTGCTATTACTGAGATTTCTTTTTCTGGTTTCTTCTCTTCATTCCCTTTGGCCTTGTATTTTTCCCCCCTCAAAGTTCTTTTATCCCCCTAGCCAGGACCTGCTCCTAAGTATTTTGCTTTCAACAAGAAGCTGTCATTTTGTAGCAGATGCCAGTTCCAGTTGGTGGGACTGTAAACAGAAAGTACCCAGGATAACTGATTCATCCTCCACAGAGACAACACATAGTACCTAGGAAATGTCTGCCCTTCCAAAGAGTGGATGCTGTCCCCAGCTTAGGTTTTCAGCACAAAGTGCCAGAACAGGGGCCAGGAGAATGCATTTTGGCTTGAACTTTATGAGCAAACTAAGGTATGTTGAGGAATGCAGTCTCCATTGACGTTGCTGCCTGCGTTCTTGCTATTTAAAGAACGGAGGAACAAGCTTCAGTGCACAAGATGTGATCATTTCCCCAATACCTGATTTAATAGGAGTAATTTCTACTTACACAGTCTCTTTCTATTGAGAAGCTCACACTCTACAAACATGAATTAATTAAGCTTTATACTCCCTCTGTGCTGCATAGGTAGACTCAGGAATAGAGTGGTTTAACATTATACTAGAGTGCCAGTTGGGAAATACCAGAAATCTAGTTTTCTTATGTTTCATGTGCCCCGGGGCAGATTCAATGCATGCCTTAAATGCTAGAAGTGAAAAAGACCATAAGGCATGTGGTTGATAATATCTCTAGGCTTACACTTGGAGATAAGGACTCCTGCTTGGGAGAGCTGGAGTGCATATGGCAGTGAAGCAAAGGCTGATTCCCTGTGAAAACATATAGCAGAGCCTGCTAAGGTACAAAGCTTTTCCAGTGGGCCTTGAAGAGACTGTTGCAATGACCTGTATAGTTTTGACTTATTGCCTTCTCTCAACTCAAACCAAATAAATTAGAGCTACATCTTCCTTATAATGATATCCCTAAGATCAAGGTGGTGGCTGTGTGCAGGTATGGATTTGCTGGTCGGGCTGAAAGGGTAAGGATATTTCCATTTGATATTACTTGCTATGGCGTATACTCCAGAGGTATCTGACAGCCATAAATACCCTGCTCAGTAAGACTGGTTCTGTGTATAACCCCTGGTATCAGACACAGAACAGTCAGTTGAGCTTAGGAATCGTGTCTCCTGGTTTTGTTACTATTAAAAGTTCTCTAGTAAATTCTTCTATTTTTTTTTTCTTTGAAGCCCTATTTTTTAATGTGCAGTGAGGTTTGAATTTGTTTTCCAGAGCAGCAGCTTTGCACTGTATAAATAATTACCTAGGTACCAGGACACTCTTGCTAGGAAAGTGACAAGAGAGTAAATGGACATTAAAAAGAAAGAGTTCCTGCATTTTAAGAGTAACATCTAGAAGAAGATTAAGACCTCGCTGTTAAATCACAGAGGTGGGCCAATGCATATTGCGACTGCAAATTGGAAATGTTGCATTATTTTTATATGGCTGAATACCTGCTGCAGTATCCATAACACTTGTTACTTCTCTAAACCTGCATAATTTATTGCAGTGAAAAAAAGGAATGAAATTTTATCTACCAAAAGAAAAAAAAATTACCTAGTATTAAGTATACATTCTAGTCCGTACACTTTGGTTTACAAACAAATGGCTCAATGTCTTTTAAAGACTTCTGGGAGGGAGAGTGGAAGACATGAACTGCTTGAGCAGTGGTTGCTGAAGGCATTGCAATGACTTAAGCTTGGAATAGGCATAATATTCCAGTGAGGTCTTTATGCCCTGGCTGAGATTTCTCTCCTCCTTCTGGAAAGTGTTTGAATGCTTTTGCAGTATTCAGGCTGTTTTCTAATCCCCAGGGGTAGGCTGTGGTGATGCTGCCACCCCGGGAGATACAAGCCCCTCCTAGGTTACCTAGAGAAACATGAGATGTTATCTCCTTCTTCCTTTTGGGCTTAGTCAGTAACCCTGTACAAATACGTCTTTCCTCTAGAGTGTAAGGGAGCAGTGGAAGACTTTTTTAAAAAATTAGTTTAATAATAAAAACTAGATAGAATAAAGTTATTCTATGTTTTTAGCCATTAAAAGTCATCAGGGATTTAATTCCCGATATTAGCACAGATCCACAACTAATGTTTCAGAGCTGGAAGCCACTGATTTCTAAGCCATAAAAATGGGTTCCAATCCTACCTTATCTCAGAGTCCCATTACTCAGTATGGGTCAGATTATGTCTAAATTCTGTTTGTGCTTCAGGGTCAAGCTAGAACTTCATGGCAGACTTATGGAGGGAAAAAAAAAATGGAGATATTCTACCATCAGAGTCAGATTGCCCATCCAACATTACAATAAAAGTGATTGGACTTGCTAGTTTGTTTTGTAAGAGTTCTGCTACTATCATGTGCCATCTTGTCCTTAGATGGAGACCACTGGCCCAAATCGGGGGATGTCAGGTTATAATACTTAACTATAACTTTTAGCATAAAGTGAATCCTCCAAGGGAAGTAGAACGCAAAAGAGAAAGAAATACCTTTGAAGTCCTCTATCTGTACATGTAACCACTGATGAACTCCTTAAACAGTGCAATTGGAACCTTTGCAGAACCTTTTGAAAATTTTCGTCAGGTTTTTACTAAAACAGTTTCTTCACATTTCCGGATCTTCTTGAGCATAGGTGCATGCCCAAAGAAGGGCAGCAAAGCCAGTGAAAGGATTAGAGCACAAGTCTTATGAGGAGTGGCTGAGGGAGCTGGGGTTGTTTAGTCTGGAAAGAAGGAGGCCCAGGGACGATCTTATTGCTCTCTACAACTCCCTGAAAGGAGGTTGTAGCCATGTGAGTGTCAGTCTCCTCTCTCAGTTAATAAGTGATAGGACAAAAGTAAATGGTCTCAGGTTGCACTATGGGAGTTTTAGCTTAGGTATTAGGAAACGTTTCTTCACTGAAGGGGTGGTCAGGCTTTGGAACAAGCTGCCCAGGCAAGCAGAGGAAACATCATCTCTGAAAGTGTTAAAAACATGGGGATGTGGCACTTGGGGATAGGTTTAGTGGTGAACATGGCAGTTCTAGGTTAATAGTTGGACTCTATGGTCTTGGAGGTCTTTTCTAACCCTGTCAATTGCTTTTTAGTTAGTGCAGCTTCACTAACACAAATTGTTGGTAGCTGAAATAGGGAACAGGACTGTCTTGGATTTTCTCAGGTTGTTTCTGAGTTTAAGTTGCCACAGTCTGGACATCTCTGCTCAGTTTAGTTTCTTGTTTTGGTAGCTGATAGTAGTTAGGAGGAGAAGCTTGCATGTGTCAGAAAGTAAAATTAGTGTGGTAACTGTGTCCTGCTGAAATGGACTGAAGCAGTACAAAATGAAAGGGAGAAACCAGAAAAATTAGGTTACAATGTCAAATTCCCTGACTGATTTTGAATTAGATGCAGAAATATGCTTTGCTTTATAATCATGATTCAGTTTTACCACCTAGGTCCTCATCTGAAAGAAAACCACATTCATTCTCTTGAAATATGGAAAACTGAAAATCCATTTTGATATTGTAAGAGGAAATAAAAAGGGCTGAAAGATTATTAGTAGGATGCCAATGTATATATGTAATCCAGGCTTGAACCTGAGGGCAGTCGTTTCAAGGAGTTGAATGACATCTGTGTGTAATTTAATAAATGACTGTTGTAACACAAGTGGAGAAGCTCTCAAACACATTGTTTTTGTGTTGATTGCTCAGTTCAATTACTGTAAACAAATAATGTAATGTTACAATAGTCACTGAAATAAATCTAGCCTAAAAGGGTTGGAAAAAGGTTGGAAATATCAAAGCTGTATTTATTCATAATACCATGATTTGTTGCTAGACTCACCTGAAAATAAAAGGTCATGTTTTATAAGTATATCTGTAGCAAGGTTACCAATTTCAAATACTTAATGACAACTTTTAGCTGACTGTTAGAATAGATTTTTTTTCCCCAGCATAAATATTCATAAGTTACTGTACACACAGAAGTACTTAGCAACAGGTAGAGGTTAAACACATTAATTGGCAGACTTTTATTTCTATTTAAAGGCATTTCTATCTGAATGGGGTTTTGAGTAACCTGGTCTAGTGGATGGTTCTCTGCCCATGGCAGGGAGGTTGGAACTGGATGGTCTCTTCCAACCCAAACCATTCTATGATTCCTATAAGGAACTGGATTTACAAAGGAAAGATAGATGAACTAAAGTGTGTTTAAAATAACCAAGTGGTATCTTAGATAATAAGCCAAGTTTTTTCTAGAATGTCCGATTTTGAGATATAACACAGTGCTCCAAAATTTTTCCTATTCTGCTTTTTCCACATGCTACAAATGCCTTCTTCTATTAAAACAACTTTGTTTGCTCGGTACAGCTTCGTGATCTCTGAATTTTCATGCCCTTTCACCTTCTAAACTTCTTGTGTAATTTAGTTACTTCACATCCCCAGATTTTTCAGCAGCAGCCTTTCTTCCTTCCCATGAGCTAGCCCTACCCCGAGCAATGCCTTAAGGCTGAGAGGACAGGATGCAGCTGCCTCTAAAAGCCTGTCAGTGATGCTTCTTTTTAAGTCACTGAGAACTGCTAGCACAGCTGCACAGTGCTGTGGATTTACACTTTATACTTTTTTTTTCCTATACGAGGAATTACTCAAAAGAATAATGAGTTAGCTACGGATGCATGAAGGCAGATGAAGACACTGCCTTATGCTTAATGGCATCCTAAGGACAGCCCTGTGTTTTAGAGCCAGTTTTTCTGGGGAGACATTGCCTAGGTCAGTTGCTGGGGTTGTTACAGGGAATTTGAGGAACTTCTCATCTTCAGATGTGATGGAGTAGGAACAAATTTGAGTTAGCATTAAATTTACAGCTAATATCTTGCATCCTTTGAGCACATAGTTGTTTCAGTCCTGACAGCTAACACAGTATCAGCAGACTGCAGCAAAGCACTTAATTTTGGGCTGTAATTTTTGAATTACGATGCATTTTAACATCTGTGGAGTTTGTTTATTTTTATACAGAGCAGTGTCTGGTGACCTTAGTGACCAGTGTGCCCGCACTTTCCTAGCACTCTTCTTTTCTCTGCAGGCTCCATTAGTTACTAGTTTTATCCAGTCTGAGAAAAGCAAAAGGCAAGAGAAAAGCCTGGCAAGAGTATAAGCTGATGTTTCTTTGCCTTCTTGCTTCCATTTTCCCTTTTTTTGTTTATTTAAGTTGTAGCTGTCATCCACGTGGCAGCTGTGCCTGGTTGGAGGAGGGCAGTGAGGGCAGAGAAAATCCAAGCGGTAACACAGCAAAAGTGGATGCTTGTGGATGTTTGTTGCTGTGGTTAAAAATGCCAAGTTCAAAACATATCTTAACATTGCAAATGAAAACAAGACATTGTGGCCTTTCTGAAATTTCCAGCTGGGCTGATTATAAAAGAATCAAACATTTGTTTGATGCCATAAAGACATTCTGTCCAAATGACAGCCAGAAAGCGTGTGTGTATGGCTCAGGAATGGCTGACCTGATGACTCTGATGCTCTCTAACACCAGATATATGGGAAGAGGCTTGAGTTGCCCCTGCCCACATTCCTTCAAAGCTGAAGACAGATCTTCAAAACTGAATCCTCATCTTGAAAAAGAAAAATCGTGTACATGTGAGGGAGTTTTGCAAGGAGTTGAATGCAAAGGATTGCATTAAAATCCCCTAATACCACAACATTATTACTGTAAGAATCTGTTTGGATTTCTATTTATAAATTAATTTTAATACATTTCACAGAATCACAGAATGGGTAAGGTTGGAAGGGACCACAATGGGTCATCTGCTTCAGTCTCCCTGCTCAAGCAGGGTCATCCTAGACCATTAATATTTTTCCATTTGCATCATGTTAAATTTTTTATGATTTGTGTTCTTGTGCTATAAGTTGCGGCAGATAAAGTTGTTACCTTTAAATGGGATAACAATTTCATTAAATTAATCGATTTCATTAAAATTCCTATTGCAGAGATCAAAACCTTTGCCTTGTAAATGGGCTGGAGAAAACATTTTCAAAATGATTAAAAGTTATTTGTAAATGTAATTCTAAAAATTAAAAACAAATAACTGCCAGTTACCATGATTATGTGCATTAAAATGTGAGTATAAGATGTGAAACCAGCATCTTCATATGGTGTAAGTTCATAAAAAGGAGACATCAAATAAATTCAAAACTGTAAAATGGTAAGAGAATATTTGGAAAATTAACTGAAGGTTGTGCTGTAGGTGATTAGAATTAATTTGAAAAGTTTTTAAAAGATATGTGCCAACTATATTTTAATGAAAACACTTGCTTTGGTGCCTTTCATAAATTTAAATTAATTGGTAAGAAAACATGAAATGTCAGATGCTTCAACATACGACACAACACCTTTCAAGTATCCAGCAGAATTTCAGAGTAGCTACCAATATGTTACTCTGCCAGTACTGGGAAATGATTGCTGTATTTCCAAATGTCATCATAGTTGATTCATGTCATCCACAAGTGAATTTCTAAATATTCTTCTGAGCTTATCCAAACTGAGTTCCTTAGGCTTTGGCAGTTACCTCAGCCATAGCTTAAACACCCCACAAATGCATTGAGCATTTTGGGCTGTAAGTGTTTAATCACTTAAATTATAGATTATGTGGGTATGTTCAGCACTTAGATGGGAATGAAATCTGGATAACTCTGAGTGTATACCATTGTGTTGAAGTTCTCATGTGCCAAAATATCTGCTGGTAAAACCTCCAACACTATGGCATCACTATATGCATACAGCTGTTCATAATACTGAAGCTTCTGGTTTGCTAAAAGCCTTACCTTTTGCATTTTCAAAGAAAATATTCTTCCTTCTGGGACCCTTTCTGGACAGTTTTCTTGGGATAAGCCTGTCATCACCTGGGCAGAGAGCCTATCCCTTAAAAATCATGTCCAGGGCACGGTATGCATGCTTGTATGAATGAGAAGTAGCAAGGACAGATGACATTTCCTGTTTCTGAGCTTTGCTTAAGAATTACAGAGATTGTGTGACTCCTACTGCTTTTGGAGCACTTGACTGAAGAAGAGGAGGCAATGTGCTAGAAGGCTCTACAGCCTGAAGTTAGGTGAGGCACTATCCAAGAAATGGGGTATGCACCCACTGATCTTCTTCCATTGACTGCAGTTCCTTCTGCAACTCTTTGTTCAGCTGCTGGCTTTTGCAAAACTATTCTTCAGCACGTCAAAGTGCGAGAAGAACCTGACAACATAACAAGATCTACCCGGTCCTGCAACTGGGTTCCAGATAGGTGTGTCACCACTGAGTATTTTATCCTGAGATAATTAGCAGTATGATTAGAAGAGTGCCTGCAGACCATGACATGCAGCAGTGAAGTTAGACCAGTACAAGAGAAAGTACGTCTTAGGCCTCCTGTGAAAAAGGCAGCTTTTTCTGGGATGTGATAAAATAATGTGTCCCTTTTAATGGAACAGCATTGCATGTCATTCTGGCAATGTTAGATCAGATAGGGAGCCTGCTGAGAAAGCACTGAATGAGATTTGTTGGGGCAGCTGCCTTATACAACTACCCAGGTATAAGGAAACAGTTAAACCTTTCAAGTTTGGTGCACTGGATTCCCAGAAGGAGAAAACACTAAGAAAAATGCTTAAGTTTCACCTATAACAATATTAATTTTGGATTGATTTTTTTATTAATAAATTAGGTGTTCAGTAGGGTGAAAGTTTTTCTTTTTTCAAGGAGTTGGCATGTACTTTTGTTTGGAAGAGATTAGAAATGTGATTTCGCAGAGGAACTGTAATCTCATCTTAAATATTTACAGAATGCTAATTTTATGCTTCTACATTGGCAGAAAAATAGAATAGCATTAATTAGTTTGAGTTATTTTCTAACAGAAACATGTTCTCTCCCTTTGGCTAGGACTACATTAGTAAAAAAACCCATTCAGGCCCATTCTTTGGCCCACGGATAATGCAGCACAGTTTGCATCCATATGGCTAAATTTCCCCCTGTTCTTTAACTCTCCTCCAAAAGAGGATTGCCTGCTTTGTACCACAAGGTGGAAACTGTGACTGGTTCCTCCTATTTCACATGCAATACATAAGCGCTACTTGGTAGATGCTATTTGGCACAACTAAACAAGTGAGTATTGATAATTGTGTGCTGGTGCTTGACCCATGTGTTTTATATTCTAACTATAGAGACAGCCTGTGGCAGATGTCATACGACCACCACCAGGGTTAATACTAAAGGAATAGCTAAGTATTTGTTCTGTACACAGAACTTAATTCACTGGTTGCCTACATAAATGTTAGACAAAATATAGCATTATACCATAGTTTTGACTGAAAGGACTCTCTAAGCATTGAGAGTTTATGCAGAAGACTGTGAAATGCTTTTTCTGCAAGTCTTTAAGCTAGGCAGATATTTACTAGGCATACTTAATCCTGCATCACACTAGGATGATGAACAAGCTATTGTCCTGGTACTCTACCAGTGGTTGCTTTCTACAATGCCATGATGTTACGGTGCTTCCTTTCTGGCAGTTATGGCATGTGTGGAAAAAAAAAAATGCAAGTGTCTCTTGTACTAAGTAAACAGTTCCTGGGTTTGGCAGGGGGGGGTTGTGCTCACTGGGATGGAATTCTAAAATAGTGACTTTTTTTTTTAATCTCAGAAGTTCTATTACAAGAAATTCCTTCAGGTATTTTGATACCGAGGCTTTCTCTATATCTAGAAACTGATCTATAGCTGTGGATGCAGATTAATTTTTAAATAGCAAAAAAGAAATTTAGAAATATATGTATGCATTTTTCTTTGATGATTTAAGAAAACCCAAAGGAATATTTCCTATTCATATAAAATACTTAAGAAGATAAAATGGTTGACAGATTTTTTACAAGAAAAAGACACATAAACATTTGAGTCTATAAGTATTCAATATAACTGTTTCTGATCCATAAATTGAAATCTCTTAATGTTAGTGTCTTAGATCCTCTTCCTGACCCCTCCACACACCCCCAGACTTCATATAGGCTTGCCTCAGGATACACAGTGCTAGGAATTAACAGTGTTGTTCTCCTCTGTAAAATTATCAGTGTTTTGGGATATGACTAAAATGAAGTAAGTTACACTTTTTGGTTAACCATCATGATTTAAGTTTTCCTGTTTTACAGAAAGATTGCTTGAAAACTCAGTTGCAGATTCAGTGAAAAAAAAATGGGTCCTTGAAATCCTGAGCACCAAAATTTTATCCCAAAACAGCATTAAAAAGGAACTTTAATTTTTGTGTTAGTTAAACATCTGAAACATTCTGTTGCAGTTTTCCTTTTGAAAGTATAAGAAGTTAGAAGCTTCTTATGGTGTTTAGTGTTTATAATGCGTTTGTCTGGGCAGGTGTTCTTGTAAAATTACTAAACCATTCCAAGTTATAAGCATAGTTCAAATAAAGCTTGTTTCATCTGGGTGAAGAAGACTGATTCCTTCTCTCCAGACTTCCTAGAATACAAACATTATTACTGCAGTTGACTATTGTATGTGGATTGTGACTGCTAGTTCCCTCTGCCTTTTTTTTTTTTTNTATGTTTATTTATAGGGGAGTTATGAGATTGTGATTGAAGTTGGAAAAGACCATTCCCTTGAGCTTGAAAAGTGACTGACCCCAATCAGCAGGGCTTGTTGTCACTGCTGCTGGAATCTCTTCATGAGTGAGTAGAAAGTAGTTTCCTGTCAAGTTTAGTTAGGGTTGGGTTTTTTCTCTCTTTTTTTTTTAACTCCAGCATAGACAATCTCTGTTTTTATGTACAATGTGAGTCCCGTGCTGTCTTAAAGATACAAAGAAGAAACCCTGTGTTTGAAATAGAGAGACTATTATAGTCTGGTCACCTTTATCTTCTGCCTCTGAAGTTTTAAACTAAGCTTGGTTCTGTCTTTGCTCAGTATGTTGGACAGGTGATATGTGAGGCTACACTGGTAGAGCGTAGAGGTCCGTCTGATAATGCTGGATGAAGGAATAAAGATTATGCTTTCGAAGAAGGACATTTTCTTCATTCTCCAGTGAATGAACTGAAGGGAAACAAACAAGTTTTCCCGTTAGTTTTCCACACTGGAAAATTAATAAATGCGAGGTTAGGGTTGTGGTTTGCTTTTCATCTGTTGAATAAATTTATAAGGGAAAGTAGTTCAGTTGAGAGGATTGGATCGGTGTTTGAAAAGACATCATTACCCCCTTTCTGTGAGTGACTTCTGATTTCCTTTCAACATTCCATCTTTAAAAAATCCATTTTTCTTTGCAATATTTATCTCAATATGATGGTCTGGCATTGACCTGTGACATATGGCAGATCCAAGAAGATACAGTTCTCAAGTAGCCATTTTTTTCCGGATGTTTCTGGCTGTTGTTCCTCTTATTATTGCAGTAGTGAACAAGTCTCATTCCTGTCATTTTCCACCTCTAACTTCTGCTGCAGGAGAAGAAAAAAGAAAAGAGAAAAGGAAATTACTGAATGGAGAGTGACATTTTCAACACTTACTTTTGATGGTCAGAGCATTTATTGAGGTGCTGTTCTTGACAAGATGGTTTCAACTGCAATTCAAGTGTGGCTTCAGATCTGAGTCAGAGCCAGGATCTGACTATGACAGAGAGGATTTGCCTAAAACCTTCTCACAGTTCCAACTACATCAGCTACAATCACAGCTTCCTGTTTTTGTAGATTGTTGTCGGACTTCGTTATTAGACTAAAGTGCTCCGAGACAAATGGGGCTCTTTTGTAGAAATGCCAAGTGTTATTAATTATTAATAAGATATTTAATTAAATACCACCATGCTGGTAGTGATCATCTGCAAATTCAAGGGGCAAGCTTTGAGATGGTTGGTATGTAAGCAAGGAATTTGAAGCTTCTTTTCAGGATTTTGGCCCATTGTCACAAGGAATAGTGCTCCTTTATGAAAAAGCCAAAATGCTCCAATATGTCAGAGGACGGCTTTTGTTTCGCATCTTGAAGCAACTGCTTCCCTCTCCCTTTGTTCGCTACCTTTTGACATGCTTACAGAGAAGAATGATTGAATATCTGATTAACTTCACGTAAGAAGCATTTTTGCCCAGTTTTCTGACGAGATGCTGAACCAGTCCAAATCCTTTGAGTCTTATGCAGGAGGTAATCCCACGATCCAATGTCAGAATAATCCCCCCAAGACAGCTTAAATATTTGTAGTTCTTTCTTAAATCAAGAAATCCCTTGGGGTTTATACCAATCCCAATTTAAAAAATGACTTGACCTGAAAACCCTGGAGGAATGTTTGAATGAGGTTGTCTTGCCTCTGGCTTCTTGGCCAACTTACTCTAATAAGACGTGAATAAGATATACAGGGTCCTAATTTATAATGTGATATGAAAATTATACATTCAGTGAAAGGCTAGGGGGAAAAATAAGCGATGGCAATGGTGATAGAGACAGCATTTATTGTGATTACTAGAAGGGGGCCTTAGTGGGCTGGGATTATTGTACTTTAAGTGAAATTGATTTTGTTCATGATTTGATTTTAATCTAGTTTAGATGAATCAAATTCTACAAGGAGCAGATATTTAATTTAGTACATTAGGATGAAAAGGACATCAGTTCAGAGAAGTTTAATGCATATGATGTGATAAAAGCAGTATCTGATTATAAGGGTTTTTTTATAGTAATTCCTTGTTATTTCATTACTTCTTGGGCATTTTTTTCTCTACACATAATATTTTAATAAAAACAACCAAGATTCTAGTCTCCTTAATGATATTTAGGCTGATTGCCTAAGCGAAAACAATAATAATGGTAAAAAATTGGAGGAGGACAGGGAGGAAGACAGAATTCCAGACTTACCACACTGATTTTTGCTAGAGATCTACTATTGGAACAAACAGAAGATCCTCGCTCGGCTCCAGGACACTTGCTACAGGCGAGCTCCTTTCAGAACAAGCCCTGTCTGTCTTGTTACAGACTGCAGTTGTAAACAGTCAGTCTGTAGAAACCAGCCTCCTGCAATTTTCCAGTCTACTGTTTCCTAATCTAGGGAAGCTGGAATGCTTTGTAATTTGGAAGAAGTTGGTTGCTGTTGAAGAAAGGTGTCCTACATTTTAACAGTCAGGACCAGATGGACCTTTTTTCTTCAGTTAACACCAGAGTTGGGAAAGCCATTCACACTGAGAGGGTAAGGTTCAGCCAATGTACATAGGTACACATAGATTTCTTTTTCTCATAGAATAATTTGTGTGAAAATATTCCTATTTCACTCTCTGTTCTCTGACATCCAATTAATAGCAGTCTCTTGTTAGAAGAAAGAAGTACTGTTGATTCACTGGCTTCCTTGCACATTTTTAGCACTGTTCTTTGGGCTGTTATAGCTAAATCAGAGTAGTAGTTTCTTCACGGAGGAATGTTTTCTGTTTGGTTGTTTAATGAACAAACCTTTTATATGCTTAAGGAAAAGATTTGATGTAATGGAAGGGATTTTCTACTGCCATCTACATTCACAAAGATTGGCATGGGTCACAGTCATCTGCATGGGAAAATAATAAAAAGGAATAATGAAGGAGAATTCTTACATCATAGATGCAGGGCAGGAGTTGGCAGAAAGGTATTTTAATACATCAGCCTGGGAATGCTTGATAATATGTCACCTTGCTGCGCTTGCTTGTGTTAAAAAAAATTATGAAGGCTTTTGCCCTCTTTGTATAAAATATAATTAAGATTTTTCATTTGCTGAAATGCTTCTCAGGAAAAGGAAGAAAAAAGGGAGGAGAGGGAAGAGGAAAACAAAAAGGCAACTCTGCGGGCCTGACAGCCTGTGTCCAGAGGATGGGACATTCCATTTCAGTGCTTAAATCTAATCATGTGTCTCAGGCAAAACTACATCCCCCTTAAACTCCCCCTTTCATGTAACAAGTTGTTCCAATTTAGAACCAATTTAGCTAAACTGGGACACTGGTAGATAATTGTCAGATGCCTCCTATTTGGAGGCAGAATTCACTCTAGAGAAATCTCCGGAGACAGGTTTACACTGACGTAAATGAAATTAAGATTTTAAAGGAGTGCACAGTAGCTGTAGAGCATGCACTGGATTTCCGCCTTATTTTACTGTAGTACCTATCACCTGTTTTCCTGATCCGAGAACTCTGGTCATTGTTGTTCCCCATCAAAGGCTGAGAGCCAGTATAGGAGCCATGTGAAGAACACACTGAGAGTGTGGTCTGTCATGACAGAAATGTTGTTTACCTCTAGTTTGGAGTCTTGGCTCCTTTTTGGACTATCCAATACATAACAGTCCCAGATGGATCAGCAAAAGTAGATGTTTTGTATGTTCGTATCTTTTACAGACAGCATGATAACAAATAGATATATTGTTTCTTTTTGTCCTTAAATACTTACCTGTTGTAGGCAGCAACTCCAATTTTAGTTTGTTGTTTTAAATATAATGTTTTTTATTACATCTACATTGTTTTGTCATTAACTAACTGGCATGGGCATATAACACTCTATTATTTTGAATCACATGAAGGTCACTTGAAGTTTGAGTGAAGCTGTGTTTGACATGGCAAGGGATAGAGAACTGAATTTGATCCATGTCTTATCAATAATCTTGGTGGATTTCTTCCACCTGCAACAACTACAGTAGTTTCACTGCATTTCTTGCTTTTTCCTTGAAATGCTGGCAGTAATGAGAATTTTGTTGTCATTACTGACTATAAGTCCTGTACTGAGATTGCATCAGCTCATTTAGCAAGAGCTTTTCAGGGACCTACTGGAAGAATTGCTTTCCTTATTTTGGTCCTTCCATTTTGTGGATTTAACCCAAAAAGCAGTCTTCAGTGAAAGAGGTTCTACTCTTCTATCTATTTAAAAAATGACCAGAACATGTTATGCTAGGCAATCCAATTTTCTTTATATATAAGTATTTTTAAATTTGCTGAATGCTTTAAAACATTTTGTTTCACATGGCAAAGCTCACATCAGGTCTTTAGAAGGAGAAGGGTGGAAGGGAGCGATGTAAACATGCAAATCTGGACAACCCATTGATGCGATAAACTAATATGGTGTAATTAAAAGCTTGTGTATATTAGTATTTTTATAGTATTGTGCTTCCTTGCTCTTACTAGGCTTTAAACTGCCTGAAACTGTGAAAGCCTATATTCAGTGTCACAGATGTGTGCAGGAGAATGCAAGCAGGGTGACATGTACTTGTCAGTGTCAGCTGAGAAAAGAGATGGCATGGATTGTTCGGTGGAACAATGAAAGGAGGTGGTGTCTCTGGGACAATAGCATTAGCTGGCAGAGCAGATGGACTGCTAGCTTGGGAGGTCTAACTAATCCTCTGTCAGAACAAAGAACAAGAGTTTATGCTTTACTTGGCTAAAATCCACGAAAGTGAAACAGAAATTGGGATGTATCAGGAAATTTTAGTTAGGGCTACCAAGGTCAATAATTTTGCCTGTAAAGGCTGTCTGAAATGTTCCAGGATGAGTGAATGTATCAGCACATGGATTCATTACTGTTAAGCAAATACAGAAATTCTAAACATATGAGTAAACTCTCCTAGGTGAAATGATAACATAATTTCTTAAATACAGAACCTTTCACTAGGAGACTGTCTTCAGGTCTTTGTAACTTTGTCAAAATTAACTTATCTGACATTTTCCCTTGCCAAGATCTGCCTAGCCTCAAGTTTTTTAAAATATCTAGATGAAGAATATATTATTAAAATAAAATTTTAAAAACTCTTGCAGCTGCTTACTACAGCCAATGTAGCCCCTTTATGCTTTGAAAAAATGAACCTGGTGTTGGTGAGAATGTATCTTTTGCTCTTTCTTTGGGAAAACCACCCATACTTAGTCAAATCATTCATATTTAAAAATACCTCAGTTTGCCCTGGCTCGGTAGCAACATTTGCATTTGGCAGCTGAAGCCTGTGATTTGCGCCTGAATTGAGATTGCTTTATCTCTCAGAAATCACTGGTGTGACCTGACTGCACATGAACCATCCATAAACAACAATATCCATGTATGTGAGGGTGAGCAGCTCTTCAGTATGGTACTTGCAGAGGGCTCTTGGTCTCCAGAGGAATATTCTCCTCTGTGTTTTCAGTAGTTGTCCAGCTGATATCCAAAAAGAACTGAGAATTGCAGTCTGGCTTGGTTGCGGTGAGGTGAGGAGTCAGTATGGAGTAGGAAACAGGGAATCTGAGTGGAAGAGATACGTTGGTAAGCAGGAGGAAGAGAGCAGGAGCCACCTGAGAGTCACAATGTGGCTCATGGGTGATGCCAGCTGCAGCTAGGCAGGAATGTTAAAACTGGAGGTAAGAGAAAAAGTAGCAAATTATATTGGCATGGTAAACAGGGATTATGAATCTGGGGGAGAAGTAGCAGAGACTGGATAGGAATGGTCACTGAGGAAAATGTTAATGAGAAGCTCAGTGCTGGACAAGAACTATGAACTAGAAATTCAGAGCTAGAAAATATTCATGAGGGCTAATTGGACAGGTGGAAGCTTTCTTTTGTAGGATTGCTCTGGTACTGAAAGTGAGAAAGCCAGGTCAGCTGCCTCTGCCAGATATGCTGTTATCCTCTTCATTGCCTGGAATTAAGGAAAGAACACTTTTTTTGTGCCTGAAGTTATCCTGGAGACACATGGCTTAAATGAAGCTCTCATTTCAGCAAAGACTTGTGTTTCTCATTGTGTTTCTCATTCTGTGTGTGACAGCCTGTGATGCAGTAGCTCTGACATGCAGAATGCCTTTGCACTTGCCCCAGCAGCTGAGGCCAAGGGGTATCTGTTCAGACCCTATGGGAAGCTGTGAAGTGCCAGCTGCTGGGAGAAGTGAGACCCTGGAGCTCTGAAATTTATTTTGCACCTCTCTTTCTATTTTAGTTTCAACAGATGCACATCAGCCTTCTTTTGTGAAACAT
Organism: Rhagologus leucostigma; assembly: GCA_013397725.1. NCBI lineage: Eukaryota > Metazoa > Chordata > Aves > Passeriformes > Rhagologus > Rhagologus leucostigma. The sequence continues at coordinate 1,420,795 of VZTD01002387.1, forward strand.
GCCCAGCAATGCTACCACATACTGCATAGTGATGACGTGTGGATAAATCTGTTAATATTTTGAAAGAACTAAAAAGTTGTGGTGGGAGAATCAGGGGCCCCTGAGGAAGTTAATATTTTGGTATCAAAAACAGCATGCTGGAAAGGCTGTGTGGTATATTCACTGAATAGTGAGGATAAAGTAAGCACAGACAAGCTGCTGTTTAACGAGCAGTGTGTGATCTGTGCACTCACTGAGAAGAAGTTGCAGATGTCATTTGCAATGTTTATGTACAGAGAAGGAAAAATGAAACAGAACATTTGTTATCCTGTCATTCTCTAATTTCTGGTTACCTGATTTTGTGGTGTTTACTGCTGTAAAATTTCAGCAGTGAAGCTTTCACCTAAAGTGAAGGCTAGGCCTACTACTCATCTTACTCTAGAAGGCTTTCTTAAAAAACAAAACCAAAAAAACCCAACACAAAAAAACCAGCTTACCCACCACAAAAATCCATGCTTGCTGGGAAGGAGTTAAATAACAGGCCTTTTTTCTGTCTACTTTGCTAATCTGGACACTGTGTCAGATTCACAATTGCCTATGAGGTTATCTACCCTGTTAAAGCTCAGAAGAATTTTCAGTGACGCTCATTTGTAGTTATACCTGCTGGGGAAAGAAAGAGCTTGTGCAATTACAACTTCTCTTATAGCCATTGCTTATCTGAGTCTGCCTCCGAGTCAGGAAGCCTTTTCTGGCTTGAGCAGTGCAGTGAAGAATGACTCCGCTGCCAACAGAATGGAAACTCAAAACGAGATTGAGTTTAAATCCACAGCTGGGACTTGAGCACTTGGCACCAGGGATCATAAGGTCATTGCAGTAAGACAGGGAACATTCATGCATAGTGTGTAAGAAACACATCAGCTTGCCAGTCCTCACTGTAGATTTTCACTCTGTGGTATGTGTGCTGTACAATAGATACCCATTTTTTCACCCTGCAAGAAAAACCCAAGTCTGTATGAATTTATTTTTTCATTTTTATGGTCAGACAAAAATATTTACCCACAGTAAATATTTATTTATTAGAGCTGTCACTTCCAACACAATGGAAAATGGATTTTCATATTATTTTTGACAAACAAAAGATACAAAATGTCCTATGAAATATGATTATATTGTTCAGGATAACAAAACTCACATAACTGAAAGCAACTTCTTTTTTAAACATTGTTTGGGATTTGTGTATATCTTTTAATGCCTTGCAGATTTCAGATTGCATGACCACTACATTTAGTAATAATATTAAATTCAGGGAAAAAATACAGATTGTTTGTAAAGGTAAAGCTAAAGTAGTAGACATTTACAGTCCTACAGATTTTCTTTTCACTGTTTATTCCAGGTCAGATGTATTACCTTACACTGTTCTTGATAAATGACCAAAAGAGTAATCAGTTCTTTTTAAAGAGCCAGTATGACCTCTGAAACTGGAGGTGCATATTAATCTTACAGCCAATAACCCTGCCTGAAAAATACATAAAATGCATTTTAATAGAATCAGAAGTAATAATTTCTTGCAGTGAGGGAAAGGTGAAAGCTTCACTTAGACAGAAAGCAGAAACCAGTCTTGCTTCAAGGACTTCGGGTAAAACTTTGTAGTGTCCTGGGAAATACGCATGGGAGCATATTTGGGAATCTGGAGAAGATTAAGTTGGCGGGAATAGAATTGTTTGGTAAGAATGTACTAATAAGAAAAAACATTTACTTGACATTTATAATCTCTTTGTAACTTCAGTAATTACTAATGCATTGAACTCCCAGCCACTGAGCATGTTTTGTCTGTCATCTGATAGGTGTGACAACTTGTCAGAGATTAGATGTATGTACTTTATACAGCATATAAACTATACTTTTAGACATCCAAATCCTTGCAAGAGAGAGCTGATGAACCCCCTAAGCTCTGAAAAACAGAGCTTGCGTGGGATAATTGAAATGCCAGACATAAAGCCATATTAAACTGAGCTTCATCAGTTAAGCCTCTCACAGAGCTGCATGTGCTGTATAAAAACTAGCAAAGCAACCAACTGGTATTCTAACTTTCAGATAAGATCGATTTCTTTTTTTATGGAAAATGGGGAATAACTAGGATCTAAAAATGCAAATAATGCACACCAAGGATAGATTAAATGTGTGAAGGAAGCCATAAGAGCTCCAAAAGGTAGAGCTGAAAGCTCTATCATTTGATTTAAATAGACTGTAGCACTGGAGACTATTAAAAGAAAAACAAATCCAGATTTGGGAGTCTTATCATTTGAGAAAACATTCAGTATGAACTGGATGGAAAAAAACACAAAACCCTTTTGCAATTTGCTGAATCAAAAATTAAAAAAAAAAAAAGAGTTTCAAGAGTGCTGGCACATATTGTTCTGAATTTAAATGGGCACCCCGCAGTTGCTCAGTGAAGCTGGCTTTCTTGACAGGCCAGCAACTTCAGTTTAGTGATCAGCTACTTTGCGTTTTAGGATCTGTGGCTCTGATAGGAACTGGGATGCTTCAGGCAGTCCCCACTGCAGAATGGGAAGAAGCAATGCGGTGAGAACTGGGCCTCTCAGCACTTCCAGTCTCTGGGCTCCTTGACAGAACACCCCTGGCATGACTAACTGCCCTTATGGGAGTTCTTAAAACACTCTTTTGGATTCATCAGCAGTTCATCTATGCAGCAAACATAGACCCAAATATTTGTTGGGGTCAATGAATACACAGTCAGAGCGAACTCCTCAGGGAAGATGAATAGAACTTGCAGTAATGAGGAAAATGTCACTTTTCAGTGACTTCCCTGTCATTTTTTTTTTCTGTTTTGTAGTGGTGTCTTCCTAACTTTGCTTGACAAAGCCTCCCACCTATTCCGCAGCTATTCAAACTTTCATTTATACTGAAACAATTTTGGCTGCCAAATCCAGCATTTGTTCAGTAAAATAAACTTTTCTGGCCGTGATATGTTGTGGCATCTTCATATTAATTTAAATCCTTTTTCTTTCTCTCTCTCTTTTTTNATTTCCATGCTTCTCAAAGTGGTGATTAAGGTCTCCTGACTCAGATATTGATTTACTGCTGATAGGTCATACTCCACCTTCTCCCCAGTTAAATTGTTTGTCCATTTCTTATCACATGATGTGATTGTGCCTGTTTAACAGATTCCTACCCTGCTTCCACTTGGATCTCTGTTGCACCATTTGCTGACAAGCAGGAAACCTGTAAAATAAATAACTTAGTTTAACCTTCACTTTACAAAATGTTCTTACAAAACAGGCTTTGTTATTTCAAGGCTTGTTCTGCCAAGTGACTAACGCACAACATCTTAAGTATCAAGGTTAGAAATATGGACCTGTGTGTATTGGCACTAATTTATCTTGGCAAAATGAAGATCAGGCTCTTAAAATATGATAGGACAATAACCATTAAGCTCCCACCTCTTAACCTTTCACTCTGGTTTCCACCTTTATGTATTAACCACAGTGCTTGTTTTCATTCTGATTTATTTTTATTGTACTCTCCCATCAGGCTTGCAGTAATGCTGCTTTCTGTGGCTTCTATGTGCAAAACACACACTCTTGTAGTAATACACATTTTGTTTATTCCATTTCAGGGGCAAGGAGGTTTGAAGAGAAGTACCATGAAGCATTCTCTTCATAGTTTCTCTAGCAGCAGGTTACAAATTATCTTTCACTGCTATCGAAGGCAGAAGTGTACTATAATAACAAAAGGGTATTGATGGATGAAGGAATCCATTAACTGTTTGTGGCTGTCATTTTTCTCATCTGTGGTGCACAAGTTTCAGTGTATGTTCTGCCAAACAAACCCATAGTTCATAGACACTAAAAAACAGTTTTGGGAGGTTTCACTCATACAGAATACCTCTGTCTGCTAAAACTATTGTGGAATTATGCTGCTGACATTTGAGCCACTGGAAGTGGCCTTTCTTAGCTCTAATTAGACAGCTGAGACTGTCAGCTTTTTCAATGCAGTGAAATTTTTATGAGATTTATAGTGGCTGCTTCTTCAAGAGGAATTAGCTGTGAAAGGCCACATCTGAGTAGGAAAACTTGCCACTATACAAACTATTCAGGTTGTGTTTGAGAGTGTGAGGAGTGCTGTTAAAGACACACTGGCACAGGATGGGTGGTTTCACAGAATCTTTTTCAAAAATTAATTGTGTGAATCCCAGGCTTGTCCTGTGAGTATAGCAGTCAGGGGCTGTCTTTGGTAGCTCTGTAGAAACTTTCATGGCCATTGGCAGGTCATGCTCCATAGACCGTATTTGATCATTGATTAGAATAGGCTTCTTTTTAGTGCCTTTCTGAGGTTTGTGGGAAAAGGCTCTTCACAGCCCCTTCCTTCATTGGAGCAGTGCATTTGTGCATCACCCAGCAGGATTTGCTAGCTCTCAGTCTCCTGAGTACTGTGACTGTATGAAGGAAGGAAAATGTTATGTTGCTGAACTTCCCTCAAACACCTCATCTGCTATTTGCTTCACTTTGAGACCAGTGTTTACAACTCTTGAGAGAACAAAACCGTGAGAAGTTTTCAATAAAAGTAGACCAGAAGTGTGGTATGCTAGCAGTCGTTATTTTGTTAGTGAGGAAACAAATGCAGACGTGCTGTGTATGAAAATCAGATCTCAGGGTGTATGCTATATGTAGTATTGCAAGACCTACCACACAAGATCATCTCTGCTTGTCAGTGACACTGGATTTTTAGAATCAGATGATTTAATATTTGAAACAAGACAACTTGCCAAAATCATTACTTTTGTATCTTCCAGTAGATACACTCCTTGTTCAAATCAATAAAATACCCATCCTCAGCTTTTATTAAGCATGAGCCAAATGTCACGACCTCCTAAACGTGTGCTGCAAGATTTCAATATGTAGCTGCCTTCTGCTTATACTCCAAAAAGCTTGTGATAAGTTCACTTTAAACCAGATTTTCTTCCTGTTCCTTGCTTTCTTACCCTCCTTTCTTTGCTCATAAGGGTTTAATTTTCACTAGCTTGCCAAAAGCATAATTATACTTGCTGCATATAAATACCCAGTGGAGATCAGAAGAGAAGACAGAGAAAGTAATTTTTAGAATTCTAAAAAAATGTCAAATGTAAACTGAAAATGCCAGCAGTATTGGAATTTTGTGTGGGTTGGATCACTAATTTCCACTAAGGCAGGCTTCATTCAAGGGGAAAATATGGTTAAATTAGACACACTTAGGTAATGAATTCTTGCATATCCCTAATGAGCACTTGAGATTACTGGCTACTAGAATTCTAGTACACCCAACCTAAATTTGGATGGGATACTGCCTACACAACTCTCAGGAAAAAGAATTACATTCACTTTTTAGTATATGGGCAGTTCATTTGACTGTATGATGTTGTGTGTCATAAACACTGTCAGTTTAAATAGGATTTAACTATCTGTATACACAGAAAATGCAGTCTGGATTAATGTAGAGTCTTTGTTCTTTGTGTTAATTTGTGATTCACTGAATTCCAGTGAGGCAACTTTAGCAGACTGAAATTGCAATCGGCCCAGTGACTTCTAGCAAGCTCTGCTTGCTGATCTGTGCTTGGAAAAGAACAGAATAATTCTGCACTTAGTACATACTAATTTTAAAGTTTTCAGGGCAGTCATTTACCACTTTCTGTAAGTTTTGATGGACAATATGGACTGTGGGTTGGAAAATGAAACCACAGATACACAATTTAGATTATTTAGAGTTATATTTTGACACAAGCTGTATTTCTGTTAGCATGACTTAAAGGAAAAAAAATGCCTTCAGATCACCAAGGTGAAATTCATATGGTCTGATCAGAAATCCCTTGAAGTCAATTTAAAAAAAAAAAAAAAGACTCCTGTTAATGCAAATGTGCCTTATATTAGACTAAAAACCATCTCCTTCAAAGTTCTTCTGAGCTTGGCAGTTGCTTATTTTTATAGATTTCATTTACTCTAATTCTCTTACTAAGAGTGTCTCTCACTGATCTCTTTTTCTCTGTTTTGCCCTAATAGCGTTGTCCTTCTGGGCTTTTATTCTGGATCTCGCTGTTAACTTCTGTACACTTCTTCAGAGTTAAATCCCCATCTTTTGTCTTCAATCAAATAACTCTTCAAAATTGATCCCTTTTATGGAGCCTTTAGGGAGAACCCATTGACTTTAAGAAGTTTGAAAAAAAGATAATATACAAGGCAGATACACAATATGGTTAATTACCTTCACTGGAAAACACTGGTTTTCCAGCACACTCAGGAATATTCTAATTTTCCATGTGTTTTTTCCTTATGCCACTTTTTTTTTGCATTCTCCACAGTTTTTTTTTTTTCCACTGGCATTAAAGAGCTTCTGCATTTAGTTTATTATCACTAACATTTTTACATTTCTACACAAGGTTTCTCACCTTATTTCCCTACAATGTGTGATTCACACATGGGGTTAATATATCTCTGAGTATAGAAACCCATTAGATCTTAAAAATACTCTGCTGCTAACGTACTGTCATACTTTGCTTTTATCAAGTAGTGATATTTTAAAAACACTTATTTGAATGTCTGGCCAACGTCAGAATGCTAACATTGCAAATAGGAATAAATTGTCCTCTAATCCGTTCTGATTTTTGATCATTTTTTTTGTTACTCAGTGCAAGTATAATGAATCTCTTCCATTACTTGCTGTGGACAAAGGGTTCAATAGGAGAACACTGACAGGTGGATAGGAGTTCATTTTGAACCTCTCTGCATATACAAAAGATTAATAAAATAGTTGAAGGTAAAATATATTTCTGTATCCTTTCTGTATGCGTTAAAATTTATGTCAGGCTTTTTCTTCTGTGTCAGGTCATGAGTGACATTTGAACAGCAATTTCTGTTCTCATGTGGCATATCTAGACTGTCTCTGGATTTCTCTTTAAAAATAAGCACAATCTCTTCCCCACACCCTCCTCAAGTCCACAAACCCAGAACAATTCCATAATGATGCCATTTCCAAAGCCCTTTCTGTCACCACTAGAAGGATATACACAAGTCATTCTTTTGTTATATAGAATCAATACTGTGTCTTACTTGCTAGAATTTTGCATACATATAAAGGTTATTTTGTTAGAAACAAAAAATACCAGCATCCTTTTAATGGTGAAGTGTTTCAAATATAATTTGTCTATTATCACTAGAATAATATAATCAAATAAAATTATTCAGTTTTTAACAAATCCAGCTAGATACTAGATCTTGGTTTATGCCTCCATACCATCACAATAAGCAAAAAACTATGAATTTGCATTAAGATTATTTTGTACATAAAATGCTTGAAAAACTTTTTTCCTATTCATACTTTGCAAACAAGGTTAAAAGTAATAGATACAGAAAACAAATTAGATCTAGAAATATTTGAAATTACAGGCTCAGATTTTCCTTAGCTGACTTAAAAGCTCAGAGTTAAATACAAAGGTGTTATTATGGATCTGCTTACTAATAACTATGATTATCCCAAATGAAAAGAGCAATTGTTATATATATAAGTTGCAAATGTGTACTCACAAAACAGCATGTTTTCTCAGGACCCATGTGCAATGCAAATATAACAGAATAGTTGTTCTAATAAGGCTTACTGAACATCTATTCCAGCAACTTTCTTTTTTTGTCAAATTTGTGAAGCCAAGCACTTATCTATGATGAAAATATAATGATAAGAAAAAGTAGGGCTGCTTGGCATAAGATAATGTTAAATGCAGGAGACTTGCAAGATGTTCTCTTCAAGATCAGAAAATTGTTGGTTATCATTGGATATGTTTCAACAGGAGGTCTGTTTTTTATTTTTGACAGTTGACATCAAATTTTCACATCAAAACTTCACATCAAACCTTCACATGTATAAACAAGATCAAAAGTTTTGAAAAACTTTAAATTTCTCAGTCAGCATTTCTTTTATGATCTCAGTCATAATGTTACTTTACATAGCATGGTATGTTTTTTTCCCCTGTTTCCTTTTAGTTATTTTTCATAACCATGGAAGAATTAATGGTGCTACCACCTGAGAAATGGAGCAGCATTAGAAAATAGGTTAAAGGAATGATCTGGATCAAAAGGTCTGGATATAAATGTATAGCTTTCAGTGATCAATAAGGAATAGACAGAATAATTAGGATTGTCATACTCTTCTGTTTTTCAGTTCTCAAACTGCTTTATTTTTTTAAGATAACAGTGGTTTTTCATGGATAAACCTGCATCTTGGATAATCTATGCAAAATCAAACTTAGAGGCAGGAAGATAAGTGGCACAGGGGTGCTTCTGGGAGGCAGAGGAATTTGGCTGTAAGGGGTCAATGGGAAAGATTCTAAGGAAAGGGGAGTCTTTGTATTCAGGTTCTTGCACAATTACACAAAGCTGCTTCACAGAACCCTTTGTTTCATTTTGTTTTACTTTTTTTAATAGATAATGACAGGATCAGAAAATGAAAAATCAGAAAAATCTTAAAATTATATGATGTTTTCTGAACACCATAGTCTCTTCTGTCACTCAGGGTCAGATTTTAGTTGTTTTGAGACAGTATGACTGCATCAACTTTGTGACTGCATCAACAACAGTGGGTTTGCAGGGATTTACAAGAACTAAAACTGGTTTTCACACTGAATTCCCTAATTTTGTTTTATTTTAATTTTTTTCTTAAGCTGTTCCGAAACTTTTTTAAGTGCAATTGTGTATTTCTTCCCCTGACATTTGTCTGACCTTAAATAGTTAAAGTTGACACCCAAGTAGGCTTTTTTAGTGCACGAGTCTTTGTGATATGCATTTAGGTGTTGTCTGTTTGCATTTTACTAACTTGTTGTGTAGTTCTTCTAACTTCTCCGAGTTGAGCTGAAAGACTTGTATTTGGAGCTGTAGCTATCAGTGGAAGTAAATGAGTTCCCTCTAGTTACAACACTTTTTTTTTTTTTTGCCCCTTAAGCAGCAGTAGTCAGGAAGCCTGGAACAGGATAAAAAAAAATCAAAATAATTGGATGTAAGAAATCTGAAGGTACAGCAGGGATGTCTTTTTCTTTTTTACAGGTAACTGTAGAATTTGAATAATTTAACCTTTAAAATGTTGTTTATTCTGTTGTGATCAAGAGGAAGAAATGTCACTCCTTTCTTTTGCTGATGCCATTTACAGGGTATGATTACAGATGCATGGTGTAGGTGCTTGTGTACAAGGAGCCTTCATCTCGGTGAGGAGCTTTATTCTGTGGAACAAATCAACCAGAACACTTACAAAAAAAAAGAAATAAAAAATCATACTTGGATTTACCTAGCATTACTCTGGGCATTTAGAAGCTGAAGAATTTGACTTGCAAAACTAGGTATGATAAACCTGTCATAAACTATAAGAAGAGCTTTTTTGGTTTATAGCCCAAATCTTGACCATTTCTTTGCTTTGTTAAATAGGTATTTGTGGTCACACCATCTCTTGTAGTCTGGAATTGGTTGCTGCCGGGGTGCTATTTGGAACGGTGGCTTCTTGTGGGCTGAGGCTGGCAGCTGGAGTTGTCCTCTCATGGGGGCAGGGCCCCCATTGCCCCAGCCAGGAGCAGGCAGCTGGAAGGTGGCAGGAGCAGCCTGAGCCCTGGGCATCAGGCCTTCCTCAGAGGTTAGATGAGGCCAGGCTGGGAGTCAGTCCAAGGTCTGGACTAGTGGCAGGACAGCTGGGCACAGGCAGGGCTGTTGATGCAAATGGTGGTGATGAGTGGTAGCACCTCCTCTTCACACCGTGTAGTGTTTCGCTTGTGTTCCCTTTCCTGCGTGCACAGTGGCACACACCACTGAAACTGCAGTTGTATGTGGCTAAATCAAGAGACATTGGGATGATCGGTTCCAGGTGCCATGAAATGATCTGGTACCATTTCGCCATCTCCAGAAGTTGGTAAATCACTGTCGTCTTGCTTTTCCTTGAGGAGATGCAGTTCAGACTGTCATTGTTACACTGTGTATTAGTAGTGCTATGTGCTGCTTGGTACTAGTCATTGTGGAGCCTTATTCATAGTGTCATGCCCATATGTGATTTGTCAGCACTGCTTCACCACTTGTGGGAAGATGGTGGTGTGCTGTCATTAATATTCCTATTCTGGGAAAGCCAACAGAAAGTGTTCGTGGAAAAGTGCGAATAAATCAAGGAACAGATCTCTTACCCAGAACTTTGCAGTAGAACTTTGTGTGCTTTGAAATGTGACCAAAACACTCCAAAAAAAATTACTTCACAATGTGTTACCGTTGTGCCTTCCAGAAAAAAATGCTGTGTTTTCTGGAACATATTGCTTCGGCAGGTCTAGAATATATATTCTGTTCTCTGCTGCACCACTGCAGATAGTCCACTGGAAATACTTTGCTTGCCATGTGAAGCATGGCCCGTAGCGCGCCTTAGGGCATGGCACTTGTGGGGCTCAAGTGATAGCTGTTACTGTATATGCACCGTATAGTTGCTTAAACTTACTTCAACATAAAACAGCACATTTACACATTAGACAAGCACAAAGTGGTCCGTGTGGAACTACTTTCACTTGAGGCAAAGTGTCCTTGTAGAGTTTTGAAGTGTGAAGTGAATTTTATCATTTTAAATTGTACAAATAAGCAGAAAAGAAAGTTGATTTGTATTCTTTTTCCTATTTCAGAACAATCAAGGGAAATTTTTTCTTTTTTTTTCCTTCGGAGTAGGAGGGCTAAGATAAGTTACCTTTTTGTATGGATGTAAGCCAATTTCTAAAGGAATATAAAATATAATAAAGAATGCAGGGAGTGAGCCTCTCAGACGAATTGAGATCTGTGATGACTACATTGATTTTGTATTTTATTATGTGCAGCTTTTTGTTCAGATGGGTAGAAAGGAAATAATTGTGTTGGGTTTGTGGTCTATCAGAAAAAGTGTTATACATTTCTCTTTCTCTGGGAAAACGCTAGTTATTGGATATACCATTTGCATATTCAAATTTATATTTCAAGATCAGTCCTACAGGTTGTATTGCGTCCTACTTGAAACACTGGCATATGCAGAGAGATAGTGCAGTGTGAAATTTATCACTTTACTGTACAGGTTTTGGGGCACGTGTGCTGTTCCTGTGGTTTTTAAAAACTTTTTCACATCTTATGATCTAATTCTTTCCATTCAAAATTGGGCGGGTTTCATCCCTGAGGAGCTTTCCAAAAAATGCTCACCAAAACATAGTAAACAATTTGAATTATTTGGATTTGGTTATTCAGGTGGAAGTATTCTCAGTGTGCAATGGCAGATCTGAGAAGACTTATTCACGAACAGCAGAAGTAATTCAGAGACCAAAATGTGGTCCTTTGAGCTTTTAAGGCACTATGACTTGCAGAGGATTAAAACTAAAGTCTCTCTGTGGAAGGCATTGGAATTACATCTGAAAATGAAGCCACCACATCCCAGTCACCATACTACAGCAGTAAGCTGCAAGTAAAATGCCTGCTGGAGCAACTGAGGATTCCTTATTTTTTGCTGTGACTATGAAAGCTTTGGCAGTTGCCTTTTTAAACCTAGAATGCCTGGGTTTCGTGGAGAGCTTGGAATTGCCTAACAAGGGGTGGTCTCTACAGCTGCCTGAACCTGAATAGACAGGACAATCTAAAAATCAGCCTCTCTAGCATGTAGTTCACTGTGTGTTAAGCCCCCATTTTAATTTATAGTCCATAATATAGTTTCTTTGGCAGGGATTCATAAATCTCCATTTCATCCGTATGACTGCTGCATAATAATGGAACTTTCTCTGGTGCTGCCTCTATCTCCACAACACCTGCCTTTTAGGACATGCAGAATTCAGTGGCAGGAATGTCACCTGATGTCAGTCTTCGCAGATGCCTAGCATTATTGAAAATGCATTGATATCTCACATTGCCATGCAGGGCCATGGTCATTAAAATTTTATTGTATAAACCCTGCTGCCTTCACCAAAGAGGAATTGAGAGCCATAGCAGAGGACAATCATGCATTTTATCAGAATCTTCTGAAAGGAAAAAAACAGCAGGCTCAGAGCAGGAAGAAACCAGGATTGCATTCCCTTTAATTTAAATATAATATAATACAATGTCAAAACCCGTGAAATTGACATTTATCTACTGTTGTTCATTTTAAGCTATTCCCCAGAGTGGCTCGGTGTCCCATGGTTGCACAACAGTTCAAACCAGTTGCACATGATGTGATTTTCATATGTTTCTCCTGCAGGGCACATATTCATCAAAGCGTGCAACAGACAGCTAAAGCAAAAGGCAGCAAGCTATAGATTATCACATTGATTCTTTTAGGGGTCAGACTGTCAGGTTAGTAGGTTTAGAGGCTGGGCCATTTGTGCTTCCTAGCACCAGTGCAGATAGAAACTGGCAGGCATGTAACTAAGCAGAGAATTCTGCAGGTAAGACAATTAAGAAGGTTCCATTAAATGAACAAACAAACAAAAAAAACCCCCACGAAGCCATTTATTGGCCAAAGTCTTTTGATTTGTTCTTAGCAAAATATCACAAGAAAGAAGTTTTTTCCTTGTTGTGGTTTTACCAGAATTCTTTGCTTTTTCTTAATATTTTGCTTGTGTATGTGTGATTTCCTTTTCAGTTAGAAATAAAAATAAATTAGAGAAAGAACATTACAGAATGAATTAATTTTTTAAAATATATAGGAAATATTTAGAAAATGCTTGTTCTGGGTTAACTAGGAAATACATGCAAAAGGTGAATTTGAGCAGTTTTCTGAAGTGCTAACTGCTTTTAATTTTCCTACTGTCTTAAGCTAACTGGTGTACAGAAATTACAGTTCACTCCTACTGAAGACAGAGTCTGAATTTGTCAGCACCTTTTGTATTAAGATCTAGTTCCCACAGAAGAAATATTAAGAATATAACAATTTGAATTCACAGCCTTTTGCAAACTTTAGATTCACTAGTTCGCCCCTAAAGAGAGGTAAGATCCATAACCCAAAAGTTTCTAGCCCATATAATTGTTCCTTAAATGAATAAGGATAAAGACAAAACCAGATCTCCTGCAGGTAAAAAGTATTTCTGTTCTCGTATTTCATGCATAATGTGAACTATTTTAGTGTTAGGTGGACTTCAATGAGTAACGAATTCAGGAAAGGCAAACCCAATTTTCCTGGAAGACTGGTATCTAGCTGTTCTTGCTTTAAAAGTAAAAAGGGGGACTTTTTTCCTGTAAAGCATTAGTACTAGTGCCAAACACTTCAAAGATACTTAAAAGAAGCAGGTGTTTCCATTATGAAATTATGAAATAAAGGAGAAAAAAAAGAGGCTTTTTCTTATTGAGAAGTAATGTTTATGCCTAGCATGGCCACCAGTGGGTATTGTATGAATGTTACTTCTGGATTTTTTTCTTATTTTTTAAAGCAGCATTGGCTTTAGATCAGGTGGCTAACTAGCAATTTCCTACCTTTGTAAGTATACGTATTATCACCATGATTTTATTTCACTTAGGAGCTAAAAATGTTTGTTTATTTCAGCAATTGGCTTATCTTCTCATTCTTTTATTAATGAGTGCACTTTTTTTGGCTTGCCCCAAGATCCTTAATGACTTAAGCAACAATTCACGTCAGGGAGGGTCTAGTGCAACAATGACAAAATGTTGTGAATGACACACAAGCAAAGATATGTTGATGTTGAAAAAACTAACTGTCCTCTCTGAACAAGTTTATATTCTGAACTACAGGGTTTTTTTCTTTCCTAATTTTTTTATAAGTGTTATTCTACTTGTGCTGGAGACACTTTTACAATTCTCTTGAAGCTCTCAAAAGAGGATGTGAATGCTAAAAAGAACTGTGGTGCAGCCATCTGTGAAAGTAGGAACTGATTCCTTCAGTGTGGAAATCTCCACAGCTTCATCTTTGTCCACCCTTGTCTTCTACAGGCCCTCTGAGAAAGGAGGATGGCAGGTAGCCCAAAGGGTTTGAGAAGCTTTTGAGTAAGTGGTGTGCTTCCTTGAGGGCCTGCTTCTGACGTTGTTTCAGACCACTGATCTTATTCCTATGGCTTCAAATGCCTTAGAAATAAATAAACAAGGGATTTTGCATGAAATATTTCTGTTTACTTTTTGTCTTTTGCTGTACTTTATGATCTAGCTTTTTATATGGATAGTAATAATCTTGATGAGTATTATCAGTTACTTATTGAAAAATAACAGGTTGCTCTAACCTATTAAAAATATCTTATATCCTTTCTGAATGTGGAGAAACTACAAGAAATTCCACCAAATGCCTACTTTCTATAAAAATCAGCTAGATAATTATACTTTTGAGCTCTTGTTAGTAATTGTGGTCAGGATTGCAATCAAGTGTTTTAAATCTAAAATTCGAAAATATTTTGGAACTGTCAAGGTTCCTCTCCAAATATTTAGAACATTATTTTTCTTGCTTATGCTTGTAGGAATGTTTAATATACTTGTAGATGAAGTCTGCTTCTTTACAAAAAAAAAATTTGAATGCATATAACCTTTTGAAGCTTGTAACTTGATGAAATCTGTTTGGACTTGTTTTCATGGATCTAGCAAAAGAAAACTCTGTGATCTCAGTTCTCTTTCTTTGCTTAATACTGGGTTGTAGGTCAAAGCCTTCATGAAGCTCTTCAAAGAAAGTACCAGAAGAATTCTCATTATGAATAGCAGCTAAATGACTTGGGTTTAAATTGTGTCCTTTTCAAAACCAATAAAAATACAATTGCAATGTAACATTGAAATCAAGTCAACACAGCACACCAATTGATAAAAAGCCAGTATGATTCAGATGAAAGGCATAATTTTGATTTCATACAGTAAAAGTTGAACTAAAGTGTAAGCAAATGAGAACACAGCTCCCCCTATATTCAGTAAAATTTGGCAGCCTTCACTAGGCGCATTTCTACTAGCTGTAATCATTATATTATTATTTCTTGCATTCCTTCAGCTGTGGGAAATATGATGAATAAGAGCAGTCTCATAATGTATATTGATCATCCAAGTATTAATCTGTTCAAGCAATATTTACCACTCACTTAGCACTTTTCATTTCTTTAAATATGAAAGCACTTTTAAAAGGCTGATTGGGTCTGTATTTTTCCATTTTACTTATGGAAAAAACAAAGCAGGGCACAGCTAAGTGACTCTCCCAAGTCATGACCTCAGAAGGGCGAGTGAAGTGACTTGAACCCTCATGTTCCTTGGGCTGAAAGGGGAGACAGAGTTGGTCAATTTCTTCAACTATGGTTGTGCCTGCTATTTCTGTAAAAGCATATTTTGTGTAAATGCTTCTCTCTATATATATTCTCTAAAAATAACAACTTCTTCCATGTTTGTTCTATTTCACAGCTTTTTCACCTCTACCCATCTTCTTCATGCCTTTTCTAGGCTTGCAAAACGCATGCACACAGATCACCATGTAAGGTTTCGAGGGCTGAATACGAGGTTCTCTTGTTCATCCTCTTGATCGTGGTGTACGGTCAATCTTAGGAAAAGGTGCTTGTAGGGAAGTCTAGTTCAGCACTTCAGCTTTAACAGACGTAGTACTTCATTTTTATCTCTTTCTAACAGTACTCCAGCAGGAGTTTTCCAGGGGTCTGGGACAATGTTTTGTGCAAGATAAGATAATACAGTGCACACATGCTGATTCCTAAAAGTGTGCTCTCTAGCATAGCACGTTGATAGCACAGCAAGTAAACAACAATAACTACCTCTCTGGCACACACATCCGCAGCTATCGCCGAGGGACACTGCCATCTGAAACCTTTTCTTCCATGCAGTGCTGCACAGCTGGGCATGGGCACAGTGATTTATGGTCCACTGACTGCAGCTTCAGCTAGCCTTCTCTGAACCAAATTTTGCTTTTAAAACGGCCAGTCTCTGCTTTGTTCTTTGTTTGAAAAAAGAAATCAACTGAATTTTCCACTAGATTTGTAAAGTTCCAAATCCTTTGTTTCAGTGACCAATACTTCATCCATTGAAACCTTTTACACATCAGGATGGAACCATCCCCAGGCTGATTTAAAGGCAGAAGACAGAAATGGGCCACTCCAGGCTTCCTCTAAATAGTTTAGATGAGAACAATGAGCTAACAGTTCCACACAGGTTTCAGAGGCAGCTGAATTTGCTGGATTGCTGAGTCACTGAAAAGCTGTTGCACAAATGAAACAATAATTTCTTTCAATTAGAAACTCCCAGAGGCAGGAATATACTTCAGCTATCATGGCGGTAAAGTGGAAGTTCGGCTCCATTTTGGTGATATATTCCTCCTCTGCAGTAGGGCAAGTCGCAGACAATGGAACTGTGCATCTGATTACAGACATCAAACTTTTCCTTTCCTTTTGCTTTCTTCCTTTCAGTATTTCCTAACTGTTTTTTCTAAATTCATTTTACTGTTGGCTGACTGTCACTTGTCACCATGGCAACAACCTCTGGTAGCAGCAGGTCTGGGTTGCCCGATGTGAGCATCTTCACATTTGAGCCTTGCCAAGGCTAACTATTAATCCATGGTTATATATTGGCTCAACACTCTAAGGTTGTTCTGTTTTTTCCCACTTTAGCTGTCTGTCTTACTCTTCTTTTCCTGAGTTGATTTCTTCTCTTTCCTGATTTATCTTTTGGACAATCTGGTGTTAATTTTCATTCTTTAATCTTTTTATTATATTGGAGGACTGGTTAGCTTAAGTATCTTTTAACAAATTAACATACAACACAATTGCATTAAAGAACTTCTTTTTAAGGTATGATTTATAATAAAAAAGAAGGATTTGAGATAATCTTGTTCTTAGGACAAATATTTACAGTTTATTAGAAAAAAAATTACTTGCAAGCTCTTTAAATGCTTTGCATGGGATAACAATGACTCATTTTTTCCTAGAGTAAGGTGGAGAGAAATTCATTTAATGGTAGTGTGTTTGGAGACAAGCAACTAGTATGGAACAGGTGTGAACAATGCAGCACTTAATGGCAGCATAACAGTCTTTAAAATTTTTTAAACCCCTATACTCTGACCGTAAAACAACACCTAATAGCAGTTGAAACCTTGCTGTAAAGCAAAAAGTAGCAAAGTGGTTAAGAGTACTTGGTTGGGAAATGAGAGCTGAAAGAGAAAGCTGCAGTGCAGTGATTGGTTTGATTTGCTGAATAAATTGCTATGTTCAGATTCAATTTGTATCAATAAGGAAAGCACTGTACACCTGCAGAGCCTGTCACACTTGGTATCCAAAATTCTGACACAGCTAGTCTTAAACAATCTTTTTTACCGTTGTCGATAATGAAAGTCAAAAAAACTCAAAGCACCCCACCAAAATCAGCCAGCCTCTAAACTTGGAGTATTTGCATTTTTTATTCCATATATGTGAAAAAAGTAAGCAATGCTAATTTGGGGTATTTCCTTAAGGAAACACAATACTTTTAATAAATGTATGGAATATTGAAATATTCTCAATGGATTATTTTAAAAGTAGCCAAGGGGTACTGTTCATTCAGTAGAAGGGTTTCTCTTTATTAAACCTGACTGAAAGCTAGAAGCCTAATATGCTGTCTCCTTAATACAGTGAAAATTGCACTTAGATAACTTGCAACTATGATATAAAATGAACAAATGTGTAGGCTTTTACGTTTTGTACCCCGGCAACTGATGTTTATCCCTGTCTGTAATCCCTGTAGCATTTCAGGATTGAAAACAGCTGGTTTCTAGGGAGTGCTTTTCGTGTTTTTTTGGGTTTTGCTTTATTTTGTTTCTTTTTTTTTTGGGGGGGGTGGGGAGAGAGGTATCTCAAACCTCTTTGGATTTGTTTTTCAATTACCAAATAATTCAAAATCTGAACTCTATATATTTGGTGGGTAGTTTGTTTTGGTTTTGGCCTTTTTTTGAATTTGGAAAATCCCTGCAGTTTTTTTTTTGAAAAGTTTAAACTACTGTGATGGGGTTTTTCAGGAGAAACAGAACTGAACTCTTATAAATGATTGGTATAGAATAACATTTCTGAAGAAAGGGGAAGGATTAATATTAAGAGAAGGTATAATGGCTCCAAGATGTAGAAGCTTATTTAGACCCCACTTAGTAGATTTAAAGGAAATTCCTCAGGTGTTTATAAAATGGCAGACCTGACTGAGACTCCTATCAATTTAATAATTTCTATTAGGGAATTCCATTTATTTCTAGGAGAATAAAAAGAGGGAAAATTTATTATTTGTTAGAGAGAGTAAGTAGGGTGATTTGATGCTGAGTACCTTTCGTCCTGACTCTTTGAGCTGCTGTGCTCATATCTGATTTTAGTCAGAATCCTGCAGATTCTTTCTGATGGTAAACATGCACCTGTTTTACACAGCCCAGCACTAAGTATAGACTTAGAAATATTGCTTCTTAATTAAAATTCACATTTGTGAGCTTGGGTTCAGGCTACTTTTTGAAAAAATGCCTACATGTCAAATTTCAAAGTGCGTGTTTAGCACTTGCAACCCAAAAGACTTATGGTCAGTTCTATGAACTCTTTTTCATTTTCCCTTAATATTAGTTTAACACACTAATGTTTAATCAAAATGTTTGATATTTAAATATTAAACATTGCCATTTTCCTCTGGACACCTAAACCAATATTAAAACAGAGCAAACATGTGCAACTTATTTAAATTATTGTTAATGGTCTAGGCAAATTCCAAGACTGAAAATCAGCAGTTACTACACATTTAATGGAAATGTGATTCTATTTATTTTTTGGTGTTTTTACCATGTGAACTTAAAATATTCTGAGCTGCTGTAGCCTTCTTCAATAGATGATTTCTTTGCACTAGAGGGGTGTTTGGTGTCAACTATGCTGAATTTTTGATGACTCACTCAAAGAAGGTCTCCTTCCTAGTACAGACAGGAGTTAAAAGTCAGTGGTCAGAAGCATATTTTCGATTTGGAATATATATCACAAAGTATTCTGGGATAAATTTTTCAAGACATGTATTCTTGCCCTACATCTAATGTGAGACCTTCACAGTATAGGTTAGTCCTCAAAAATATCCAAAAATGTTACAGAAAATTAGTCTTAAAAATTTGTACTTCCGTGCTATATATATGTGTGTGTGTGTGTGTGTGTGTGTATTAAGGCCCATATGTAATGATATGGATTTACTGAATCTTTTTCATTTTGGGGGGAAAAAACCCAAAAAAACAAGCAAAAAAAAGAAAAAGAAAAAAAAAAAAGAAAGAATAGTGAGAAAAAAAATAGCAAGCTTGGTTTTCAGTGGTGGATCAAATCCAGATGGCAGTCAAAAAAAAAAGAAAAAAAAAGATGAGTAGTTAGGGGAAGACCTTGACAGTGGGACTGACCAGTCTGTTAAACAGGGTTAAATTAATTTATTTAACCTTGATCTCTGAGTTTGCTCACAGACCTAGTTAAATTGGTGGCTGGGCTGGCTCACCATACTTCCTTCAGGCTGCACAGAAGGAGCAATTAAACCCTTTTTATGTAGTCACTGCTGGAAACAGTAGAAACTGTGCCACAAAGTGTTTGGCTGCGTGGCAGAACTTGTACCTACCCACCTGAAGAAATAAAACCTATTTCTAAAATATAAATTCAGATGCCAGTGGATTTATTGGCTGCAGCTGTGAAGGTGAGTGGCTAAAAGCAAGAACAGTAATCATGGCCATTCAGCTGCGAAGATGCCAAAAAAATCCACCAGCAATATAGACAAAATACAAAAAATTTCATCAAGCTTTTTACTGTGTCCTAGGGTTAGGGTTTTATTGCTGTTAGTGTTTTATTTCTGATCATGGAAGCTGTATTTTGTGTCCAATTTTTAGACAAAGTCAGGTGTCCTGACATTTATTATAAGTAAACAAGAATGTATGAAGGTAATTTTTGATGACTCTTTTGTTTCTCCTAACAGAAACAACAAGTTCTCCACTAATGGCAAGACGTTCAAGATAAAATATGCACAACGGCATTGACTGTTGCAATATATGAAAAACTAGGCGGACTGTTGTACTTGTGCCATGCTTCAAAGGCACGATCTTTTCTTACATAATATTTAATGCATCATTTTTTTATAAATTCCATGGATATTCATTCAGCACTTGCCATACACAGAGAGGTTTGTCTGAGCTCCTGTCAAATCTCTGTTACTTTAAAGAAATCTTTAAAGCACTTTAGTCCGAAGGGATTTAGTCTTGTGGTGCCTATGTGTGCTGCCAGATTTTGTCATTTTACTATATCTATGTTCTTGATAGATGAACTGTTCCCTGTCTTCCTCTATTTTTAGGGAGCTTTGCTCCTTTCAACTATGTTGTTAACGAAGGTAAGGAATCTCTTCCTACACATCTTTATTGACTCTCAAGCTTTTGAATGGAGGAACAGAGTTCTGACTTTTGATTACTTTCTGGTTTTAGAACAAACAGGTAAGAAGCATTCAGCTGCTGAGCAAAAAAGATCATACTTAGATGATGACGCAAAGGATAAGTCAGAAGAGGTTTTAAATGCAATGCCAATAAATATGATCCCAAGACATACCTACTCAGCTATTTCTTGATCCGTTGGCACAGCTCTGTATGTGTTTGCTACCCAAAGCCATTAAGCAGTTTGTTTGCAATGAAGACGGTTAAGCCAAATGCCTGAAACAGAATTACTATGCTAGTCATGCCAATACTCCTTGGTGTACAGACAGCTTCCTGAGGCTGTGGCTTGTTGATAGGTATGTAAAGACCTACAAGTCAAGAAGAAATTGAGAGGATGTTCAAGGATCTTCCTGTTTTTCTGGATTGTGAGGGAAAGGATAAATACTGAATAATAGCTGAGCAAGTCTAGCAGTAAGAGATGAGAGGCTTTTTCAGCCATGTGACAAACATTTGCTTTATTCATGCATCATAAATCGGCAGCTCGTTGTCAGTTTTTCCTTAGTCTTCCGGTACAGAGCCCTCGAGCATACCCACACTACTTGTTCTTGGAAGTATATTGAAATAATAACTGTGATTCAGTTTGAGGTAAATAGAAAAGGGAGTGACTTCTAATTTGTAGTGGCTAGATAAGTACTGTTCATGAGCTTGCATTTATTTGCTTTTTTGAGATTTTCTTTTCCCCCCAAGGTCCTACCCTTTGTGTGCTGCTTTTCATTTAAAACCAGACAGAGCCAATTACATTGCAGGGAGTTTATGAAGAACAATTCTTGAGGCCTGATTTGCTCCTGTCTTTCTTTAACACAGAGTAACACCAAAACACTAAGAGATGAAAATGGTAGAATTTACATTTCCAAAGCATAAGGTGTAAAAAAACCCCAACAAAAACAAACCAGTAATTCATTAAGAGAGATGCCTATTTGCAGAGACCGGGACTTGTACTGGAGGGACTTTACCTTAGATTATTCCTTAAAATGACATTTCAGAACATCTGGCAGGTGAGTGGATGGCTGACACCTGCAAGAGGGGTGTTGTTTTCTCCCTGTATTGGGTTTATGTGGCAAGGTTTTGATAGTGTGGGCAGCTTCAGTGAGAAGCTTTCCCTATGTTCGATAGAGCCAATGCCAGCTGGCTCTGGGAGGGACTCCCTGCTCATCAAGGCCAAACACGTCAGTGATGGTGGTAACACCTCTGTGATAACATATTTAAGAAGGGTAAAAAGTTACTGTGTTGCAGTCTGTGGTGCAGACCGTGGTGAGGCAGCTGTGCCCCTGCAGCCCATGGAGAACGCCATGCCAGAGCAGATGGATGCCCAAAGGAGGCTGTGACCCTGTGCTGGAGCAGGCTCCTGGCATGACCTGTGGACCCATGGAGAGACAGGAGCCCATGCTGGAGCAGGTTTGCTGACAGGACTTGTGACCCTGTGGGGGGCCCACACTGGCAACCTGTTCTGAAGGACTTTGCCCTATGGAAATGACCCATGCTGGAGCAGGTGCTGAAGAACTGCATCCTGTGGGAAGAACTCCCACAGGAGAATTTCATGGAGGACTCTCTCCTGTGGAAGGGATACCATGCTGGATCAGAGTAAGTGTGAGGTGTTCTCTGCCTGAGGGGGAAGCACTGAACCCCCATTCCTTGTCCCCTGTGCTGCAGGGGGGAGGAGGTAAAGATCAGGGTATAAAGTTAAGTCCAGGGAGGAGGGAGGTATGAGAGGCAGATGTCACTAAGATTTGGGTTTACTTCTTATTATCCAACTCTCATTTGATTGGTAATGAATTTGGTTAATTTCCCCAACTCTAGTCTCTTCTGCCTGTGACAGTAATTGCTGAGTGGTCTCTTGCTGTCCTTATCTTGACCCATGAGCTTTTCATTATATTTTATTTCACTTGTCCATATGAAGAGAGGAGAGATATAACGGCTTTTGTGGGCACTCATTTGCAATACACAGTCATTTTAGGTACATGACAATTATTTGATTGGTTATTATTTTGTTTCAATGGGATCACATATTGCATGTCACATGAAACTGAAAAGATTTCATAAACATGTGTTCCAAATTGTGGGCTTATGAGTGAAATTTTTTTCAACAGTGACTTTTTTGTTTTCTGTGGTTGTGTTTCTTCTTTTTTTTTTTGTTTATGGAATGGGACTCTTTTTGTTAGAATCATTCTTAATTCCCATTAAATACATAGGTTTTAAATATAAATTGGAAATAGAGATTAGTTTCTTGTTTGTCAATATTAGGGAATCTCAGATGACGACAACCAGATTTTTTTTCTGTTACATTATTTTTTAGTTTTTCTTTTATTTAACTCTATATCTTTAATTGCCAGATAGCATTATTTGTGATGATAAGTTATGAAGACAGTGAGTCCCACAAGTGGCCATTACCTGCAGCTGGTGCCCAGTTCACATTCTAAGATGCATTACTAGCAAGTGATGGTTTCTGTTCATTTATGTAAAATTGCCATTGCATTTCAAACTTTGTATTCCAGTAAGATATGCTCCTTTAGAGAATGCTTAGAATGAGATTTACAAAATCTTGAGTTTTAAAAATAAAGGGAGAACCTTTTAAAGTTTCTTTTAAAGCAAGTCTTTGTAGAGTGAAAGCAAACTACCTACACATCAAGAAAGCAGAGTATGATAGACATCAAGAAAAACACGGAATATTTATCTCTTTTTTTTATCAGATAGTTTGAAAATGTCATATAAAGGCTATGTTGTTCTTTTCATATTACCTAGAAAATCTCAGCAATGCCTAGGCAGCAGGAAGAAAATATTCATGGATTGTTACATTATAGTCACAGTTCCTCTCATTTCCCAAAATGCACAGCTGCTGTGTCATTTTAAGATTTAGAAGTCACTGCATTTATGTTTTAATGATCAATGGCAGCTCTTGATCTGAGTCATTAATGAGATTTTGACTGCATCTGCATTTAAACCTTGTATATTCTGCAAGAGACAGAGTATGCTTAGAAAATGAGATTTCTGTCATGGTAATAATAAGTTTTACATGCTCAAGCTGAGAGGATTCACTCTCGTGAATCCTTTGCTCTACCCTGCGGAAGATTACACGGTACAAACTTTCTGTTAAATGAGGAGGGGCAGAGGGAGAGCTCTTGCTACTCTTTCCAATAGAGCCCTTTGTTCTGCAAGCACACAGGAAATGGCCCCTATGTGAAGGAACCTCTCATTTCTATGTTGAAAGTAAAGCAGTAGGAAAGTCTCCTCAAAGTGAAATGTGATTTCATACCTCACTCATTTATTAAAATGCTTTTACTTTCTTTGAGGGCAGCAGAGTACCTTCCTTGAGAATGACACATTGAGTCCATATGGTGTCACTTGGAGAATGTTTAATATCTTGTCATAGATATTTGGGTATAGCTAAACTGCTCTTAAAAATAGCAAATAACGGCCTTCCCAAACAATGCCTGAATTGTAATTCTATTGCTTAAAATCGTTCTTTATAATTGTTTTTTGTATTATAAATTTTTAAATTTATGAATATCAGTGGGTTTCTTAATCAGTAATAACTTGCTTACAGGTTAGAGGAGAGAAGTATAAATATTTTTCACACTAAAGAGTGAATTTCTAACAGGGTTTGCCTTCTTGCATGCTGCTTTCTCTGATGTATGCATTTCATTAGCCTTTCTATACTTTCACTCAGAGACTTGTTCTGTCTACTTCAGATTCTTGTGAAGTTGCTCTGGTTAATTTCTCTTTGCCAATAGGCTAAATTTAAATTCCCAGTACAACAAAAAGACAGAATTTTCCGAATTAGAAGTTGGTGAATATGTCCAAAAAAACACAGAATGAACCATGATATAGTTTTCTTGTAAAAGTGTTATCGTGTATTTAAACCTGTTGAAAAATGAGTTGTTATAGGTGGCTCACTGATTCCTTTATAAAGCCACACCTTTTTCAGGGTATCACTAAATATAGTCTAAATAGGCCAACAGCTGTTGCAAAGCCAAAGTACTGCCCATTAGGATATACGAGAAGTAGCTTGGAAGAGCTATAGATGGTTTGCAGAATGTTGGGACTAACCTAGCCCTTCAAATACCTCACTTGAATGGAAACTAAATTTATAAATTGCCCAAGACATTAGATGACGTTGGTAGAGAAGCAGCACACAGCAAAGTAACAAGTCAACTAAATGCTAGGTTTTTTTTGGACAACGTACACCTGCTACTGATTTCTGTTAAGGCCAAGAGTCACGATCCTAACCACTGTTTTAGAAAAATTTGTTGAAAGAGTACAAAGTTGTGACTAAAGGTTGTTCTGTAGGCTATTCATTATTGGAGTTAACTGTATGGAAATTTGGTTGGCATGAACAATTTAGTAAGAGCTACTACTTCTAATTTGGCCATAGTAATTAACAAGAGTGAGAGATAATGTTAAGGTTGACAAGATCAATAACATCTTTTTGTTATCTCTGTCAAAAATTGTCCACTGTTGATTAAGATTATTTCTCAACCCCATTTGTCCTATACAAATCTTCAATTTGGCAAAATTCCAGCTCTCAGTTCTTCAGCCATCATCTTGTTTACCACAGAGAGCTTATCCTTTGGCTTTTGACTTACTATGTGGCAATTGCAGCCTCTGTTAGCACTTGGGAATTGCAGAAATTAATAACTAATGAGAATTATATAATTTTACACAAATATCTACAATTCCAACAGATTAATTCGCCTGGAATACTTATGGCTACATGATTCTGAGTCTCAGTTCTTTCAGAGCTTGTGCAGAGGGCAGAATATCTGTACCCTAAATATACCTTCCCTCCTCATCCAGATGTTGAAAAAAGTCAGACTGTAACATGTTTAGGACTCTGCTTCATCCCATGTCATAATTTTGCAGAATCAGAATCATTTAGGTGTGAAAAATCCTTTAAGATCGTTGAGTTCAACCATTAACTCAGCACTGCCAGGTCCATCACTAAGCCATGTCTGTAAGCGCCACAACTGCACATCTTAGATATCTCCAGGAATGGTGACTCAACAACTTCCCTGGGAAGCCTATTTAAATGCTTGACAACGCTTTCTCTGAGAAATTTTCCTGGTATCCAATGTAAACCTCCCCTGGCACAATTTGGGGCCATTTCCTCTTATCCTATCACTTTTTACCTAGGAGAAAGCAACAACTCCCACCTGGCCACAGCATCCTCTCAGCTAGTTGTAGAGAGTGATATGGTCACCCCTGAACCTCTTTTTTACCAGGCTAAACAACCTTAGTACCCTCAGCTGCTTCTTGTAAGACTTGGACTCGACTCTTCACCAGATTTTTTGCCCTTCTCTAGACGCTCTCCAGCACCTCAATGTCCTTGCAGTGAGAGGCCCAAAACTGAACACAGGATTTGATGTGTGGCCTCAGCAGTGCTGAGTACAGGGGGAAATCGCTGTCCTGGTCCTGCTGGCCACGTTATTGCTGTTACAGGCCAGGATGCCATTGGACTTCTTGACTACCTCGGCACATGCTGGATCATGTCCAGCTGGCTGTCAAACAGTACTCCCAGGTCCTTTTCTGCTGGGCAGCTTTCCAGCCATTCATTCCCAAAACAGTAGTGCTGAATGAGGTTGTTTTGACCCAAGTGCAAGAACCTAGCACTTCGCCACATTTAACCTCTTTCAATTCACCTCAACCCATTGATCCAGTCTTTCTAGATCCCTCTGCTGAGCCTTCCTACCCTCCAGCAGGCAACACTCCCACCCAACTTGGTATCATCTGCAAACTTACTAAAATGTGACAATAATGTCCACTTTCATCCATCTCTGGATAAATAATTGTCTGCTTTGTACTTTGAGATCTTTTGGAAGAAATGAATGAGCTGGAAAAAAAATGTTCTTATGTCCGAACACTGATAGTTTTGGAGATTAGAAGGGAAATGAAGAAGAATAGTTCAAAGAGAGCTCTGGTTACCATGAACTGGAAATCCAATGAATTTCATGAACTAAGGAAAAGAATATTCCAGAATGTCTGTCTCTGCAGTGGTTTATAAAAGTCTTATTGGGTCAGAGATTGCTTTGCATTTTCATAATTCCTCTTACTAGCAATTTTAATCTCAGTAGAAACAAAAAACCAAGATATTTTATGTAGTAATTGTCCACTGCATAGCATAATATGACCACTCTGTAATGCCCTTTATAAACTTAGACCTTCCCCTTATAAACTTAGAACTTCCAAAACTGACTGTCCTGGATAAATGTAAAAGGACTAAAAATTTAAATTTAAAAGGATTAAAAAAGAAAAGCTATACATGCATGAAGTACTGCCTAAGAACAAAATCAACCATTTCAGGCCTCATCCTACAAACACCTTACTTAAATAAGTAACTACTTATTTATATGTAAATAGTGAATATCATGGGATTAATTATGTGGATAAAGGTTGCACATCTGGACCCTTCTTCACGTTGGAATCCTGAATAGAGGCTGATTTTGATACATGAGTGGTTTTGTGGAAGCCATTACAAAACTGATATTATCTATATTTTAACACTGGAAAATTTTAATGCGGACAAAGGAAATAGTAACAGATTAGATTCAATGTAATAATACCCAGAGATAAGTTTGTGCTAGAACAATAGAAGCAGAGAATTTGTTATTGTCTTTGATATTGCTGGGACCCTGTGGTTTATCTGAAGATTTCTTTTTTTAAAGGCATAGATGCATAAACCATATTATATACTTATTTCAAGAGCAAGTAACATTTATAACTATACTTAGGTATTAGTTACGTTTAGACTTAATATTAAGTATGTTTAAGCTTTTCTGATTGCTTAACTATTGCTTATGTCCTCATGAAAACTACAAAATAAAAAAAGCTGTACTTTGGCATTGGTGTCTTCCAATCACACCATTCCTGATTGAAATGTCTGAGAAAAAAAGGAGCTTTTCAGCCTTAGGAAAACCAATTCAGAACCATTAAGCATAGCTCAATCTCTGCACTGAAGGGAAAAAAAAATCACTTTTGGATTGAGGATAAACTGTTGTGTATGCCAAATCCCAAATAATGTGTAGAGAAAGTGACAAGCAAGCTGAGTGAGTTCTGCATAGGACTGAATATTAATTTCTATGTTATATTAGGTAAAGTATTAATAGATTGGACAGCATAAAACTCAGTAGGCCTTTGTTTTAAGAGGGTCTCATAGTTTCACGTTTAGTCCTGAAACCTAACTTGTAATTGGGTAAATGAAATTCTAGGTTTAAAAGGTTCACTTTTTCGAAGTGCTAAACGGGGTCTTGTAACATTCTGCACATTAATTTTTGTCTTTTAAAATAGGCATGAATTCTCTTTTCTGTTTTTAGAAGACATTTGCCAGAATGGAAGCAGATAGGATGGTATTCACTGGTACTTCTTCCAAAGCTCATTATCAAGTATACAGTGGCATAAAGCAAAACCAAGTGCCCAACAGTGACACAAAACAAAACAAAATGGCCTTTCTTTAACTAATATGCTGAAATCTATCACGTCCATATTTCATTCCATGCACATTTCTACCTAATCTAATTGACTTAAATTTCCAAGATAAGAAGATTGTTTTAATGGTAAGAGAAGTGTATTTGTCTATACCAGACACAATTCACAACAAAAGAACACAGACCTAACATGAGATATAGGAAAAAAAAGGCAAAATATGTTGTTTAGCTTCAATATGCAAAACAGGAAGATAGCGTGCATTTGTGTAACATGAATGAGGTAATATGGCAAACCTAATTTTGCGTAACCGTAATGAAATATTTTATCTTTTATTCTAATAGTTGGGTGACATTTATTTTTCTTTGCTAAGAAGGGGAAAGCATATTCGTTAGAATAGTTTTCAGTAATTGTGTGAATTGTTCATATGAAAATGTTTCTTGATTTCAGGCCATGCTTTTTAAATGGTGACAAGATTTAGAACAGAGGACTTCAAACAGAAGGCTGGCATGCTTGATAAGGGAGCATAAATATCTAGGAGGAGAAAAATAATGAACATTTAGGTAAATCTGCTCCTCCTGATCAGGTGGTCTGCTACTTCTTTTCACAATATGAATTTTCAAGAAGGAACATAATTTAAAACTAGGTGAGTTTTAGTAAAATAAAATGGCCAAAATAGGGCTGAAAATACAGTGTTTGTGCAACATTAGGGTATTTTTTTTCACTTATGTAGTACTTAAGAAGAAAAACTACAATGCACAATTTTCTTCATAGATGCCTTTCAAATTAAAGATATTTCCTTGTTTCATGATGGTGGAATTGTAATCAATGAGAATTAAGTCTTAAAAATTTAAAGTGAAGAGCAATAAACATACTAATTATTCTGAGTTCGTGTTTGTAAATACTCATAGATTGGAAACAACTCTCATATTTCTGTGAGACTAGCAGTATTCATACTTTTTATTATCCCACGTAATACAGCGTCCATTTCTTCTAGACTTTTAAAATTAAATTCCTTACTAGCTTCCTTGCTGACCAGCTCCTCCTCTTTTTCTAATTAATGCTGTACTGCAATAGCGTATTTATGCCTGAGTGTCCTCAGTACATGTCCTTTGGATTGGACTCAGCCTAAAACCAGTCCTGCAGACTAACTGTAAACCCTCAGGCATATCTAAACCATATGGTGAGTGCAATGTGGATGTCCCAAAGACAACACAAATATGTCATCTGCATGGTGCTTTGTAGCACTGTGTGTGAAGTAGAACATAACCTTTTTTTTGCTACTTTAATATTTTTATCCTGAAATAGAAAAACCAGAAAATAGTTATAGGACTGTGTTTGGTTAGTGAAGCATGCATGTGAAAGTTCAGGACAAGAGACAGTACCAAAGCAGTGTACTAATATATACAGTGCCAATTCATAGAATCATACAACAGCCCAGGTTGCAAGGGGCCTTCAAAGGTCTAGCCTTTTGTGGGAAGGAGAACCTTGATGGGATAATCTGGCAACCTGCCACGTTGCATTCCTTCAGTGATGGAAGTTGTTGGGGAAGAGGAGACAAAACATACCACATGTTTCTGTGTGGTAGCTAGTCACAGCACATTTTGGGCTGCCTGTCTTCTTTTAGGTGTTATCCCTTGGTCTGGTATCTTTACAGTCTCTCTGCAATGTCCAGTTTGTAAGCACTGTCTGGATTCAACTTCTCTTCAAGGCACGTAGAGCCCCGCAGCTGGCCTTATAAGCACAGCTGCTCTATGTGCCCCCACTCCCAATATCTTCACTTATTTTCTAGTTACCCCCAAATCCGCGCAGAATTTAGCAGGTTTTTGCTGGCTACATAAGCAGGTACTTAAAGGTTTTCTTCCTCCCTGCCCCCCTTCCGGCTTTGAGAATGTAATGAAATTAATAACAGTGGGAAGAAGACCTGTTTGAGAATGCTGCTCGAAATCTGCGATCCTGCTTCTACCAAGTATCTCTCACACTCTGTTTTTGATTCAGTTTTCACTTAACAGATCTGATCTGAGGAGAAGTTCTTTTATACTTGTGCCTGTCATTGTTTACCTGCAGTGAAAGCCTTCATATAGAAAAAACTAGGTAAAGAAAACGCTAATGAATTAGAAAAGAAATAGTATAAGAACAAAAATGGGAACAAAAATACTTTATCTTTCTGAGCAGCAAGGCAGGCAGAAAGGAGAAAAATGTGGTAAGTAAGCTGTGGAGAATAGGACGTTTAAAAAGTAAATTGCCTCTGTTTTAGAAACATTGCGTATGTTTTCCAACTGTAGGACGTGAAGCAAGATGTCAATAGCATATCTGGAAGTTAAGATAGGGCTGGAAGACAATTGGGACACACAGAATCAATTGTATAGCTGTCAGAGCAAGAATGTGTTTGGTTCTACATCTAGAAGTTTCACCATTGCTCCAAACACATACACAATACTATAAAGCTTACAGCAGTGGTTATACTAATTGACAGTGGGTGACAAATCCAGTTGGCTAACTGGCATGGAGTGGAATACAATAGAGCATAAGACAATTATTCTGCAGAAGGGAAGCCCAAAGTCCTAATACTAAGATTTCATAGGAGATACTAAGATACTGGGGTAGCATTGGGATAATAGGAGTTAGAACAGAATAGTGATTCATTATTACACAGTCTCCCTTCAAGACTGCCCAGATGTCTCAAGAGAAAATGCCAACATAACAAGCAAAGAAAAGAACAAGATAATCAAACAGCCAGAGATGGGAAAATCCACTTAGAGAGAACTTTCTCCAAATTCTTTTTAAAAATTATTGTCTTTTAAATAATGAAATATGGCATATGACCTCTCTTTCAAAACCTTTTAACAGTTAGTCAGAGTAGGATTCCCCAGAATATCAAGAGTTTTAAGTGCCAAGTCCTTCTTTGAATCTTGGTAAGGTCTTGACATCAGTGACATCCTGTGGTATTCAGTTCCATAATCTAATTATGTGCTGCATTAAAAAGTATGTTCTTTTATCAGATTTGGAGCTGCTGCTTTTCACTTTCACTTAATGTCCTTTTGTTCTTGAATTATGAGACGCAGGGCTACAGAAGCTCCTGATCTTTTTTCTCTTTGCCACTTACCATTTTTATACTTTCATTATATCCATCCTTATTCATCTTTTTTTTTTTTTTCCTGAGGTTAACAATTCCAGTTTTTTTAGTCTTTTCGTATGAAGGCTTCTCTATATGCCTAATTATCACAATCACTCTTTTCTGAATACCTTCTAATTCAGTAATATCTTTTTGTGATGGGGTGACCAGTACTTCACACTATTCCAGAGAAGAGAAAATTATTGATTCATATAATGACATATTTTCTTTCTTTCTTTCTTATTCCCCACCTCATTTCTTATGCATCTGAACATTTTCTGTGCTTTTTTGACTGCAGCTGCTCATCAAGCAGGGCTCTTCATTGAGCTGTCTGCAGTGAGACCCAGGTGTTTTTCCTAAGATGGTGCTAGTAATTGAGATCTCTGATAAAACAAATGATCTGTTACAGGTTTAGGTTTCTTTGTTTTGTGGGGTCTTTTTTGGTTTTGGTTTTTTTTTTTTTAGTTTGAGTGTTTGTTTTCTCAATAGGCCTTATTTTGCATTTAAATAAATTATTTTCACCTCTTTTAAGATGGCCTCCCATCTCCCTTTGTCAAGTGTCTCTCAGGTTTCCTGTCTTATTCAGACTTGGTTAACAGGACTTTCTTGTTACCTGTAAATTTTTTGTTACTTGTTAATTTCTTGTTACCTGCTAAATTGCTGTTCGCTTATTTTTTTAACAGTAATTAATATATTTTGAACACTTGGTCCTTGTATGGTGGCTTGAAGCACCCTGCTGTTGAGTTTTTGCTGTAATGAAAATTGACAATATATATGCTTTTTTTTAAATCTTTGAGAAAAGTTTTGCTTTGTTTTGCATCCTATCCCAAAATTACTTAATCTCTGACTGAGATGGAGGCTGTCTCTTCAGAGGAACATTGTTCTTGCCACATTTATTCAATTACTCTAACAAGGTTAAGGGCCAAGTTGCCTTCACAATTAAAGCTAAATATTTGAGACACAACTATCCTGTTTGTAACCACAAGTATGGAAATTAAAGACAGAGGATGGAAAAGTAATTAATTCATGATGTTGGGCAGACACGTTCAAAATCAAGATGGGAGCAAGCTTTTAACGTAACAATTCTTGGCACTGTCTTGGTGATAATCCTAAAAACCAGGAATACAATCAGTCCAAATAGGCAGGAGTATATGAGTCTACTTCTTACAGCTAAGGCTTCGTGTGAAAATACAGAAAAAACAAACTAGTGGTATGGTCTAGACATCTGTTAACTTTCAAGGCTTTCTTTCACAATATGATATGAAACAAGATATTTTAAGATTTGGAGTATCTAAAGTTCTTGTTGGAAAGAGGAAGGGCAAACTTATTTTGAGGCTTTATATGTTCAGACCTCCCCTAGGCCTGCTTATTTCCTGGTATCTCTCTCTCTTTCTCTCAAGTGTTCCCCATCCTCTCCCTGAGAGAGTCTATGTGTGCTTCATCAACCCTGACTGCCTACAGTATGCAACAGACTTCACCACCTTTCTTCACCAAGAAGATTGCTTGCACAGAGAAGGCTCCTCAGACTGCTTGGGACACCTTGCACAGATGCATGCCACTGCCTTGAACTCAGAATGGACACTAAAAGAGATCCTGAACATATTGGTGGAAATGTGATCAGACACCTGCAACTCAGACCCTTCCTGTTTGGTAAAGGAACTATAAGGACAGCTAGAACGTCTTGTGATATTCCCATAGTTTTATCTGACATAAATTCAGTATTTTCCATACTATAGTCCACCCAACCCTAATCCAAAATATTTTGGGTGGAGTGGAGGTGGGCAACAGTTAACACCTGACAACAGGTATCAAGTATTCGATTTCTGAGCCAACCTGTGAAAATGCTAGTAACCCCTCAATAACTAGTGCTGGTGCCTGATAAGATGAGAGGACAGAAGATGGAATATAATCTATGGCTATCTCTGGACCAATTATACATACATATATATATATATATAAGCACACATATATATCTCTGTGTATAAGAGTATTTATACTACATATATTCTTTTTCCTTTAGCGAGCTACTTTGATACAGTAAAATATAGGATGCAGAATTATAAGAGAGTAGCAGTAAAGCTTGGCACTGTGACCTTTTTGTTCATTCATAGCAAGATAAAAAGTACTGGTATAATATGGCACAATCAAAAATATAAATAGAGTTTCTTATTTGAAGGAAGAAGAGGAAGAAAACTCAGTGCTCTTCATTTAATTTTGGAAGGCTCTGAAATACAACAAGACTTGTGCAGCATAAGAAAGTGACAGAGATAGAACACAAACTGTACAGTCACACCTATTAGTGAACATAATGTTATATTGATGACACTTTTGCATCAAATATAAGAACAGAAACTGTACTTTGTGTCATTTAGTTAATTTAGAGGAAAAAAATTATACCAAAAATATGAGCTCACTGCAACAATTCAAAGCTGAATGCTTTTCACAATAGATTTGCAAAATAAGCAGCAACCTAATAAAAAGTTACGTAAGTCTTTACAGTTTGCCAACCAAACCTAAGAAAATAACATTAAATGATTGCAGGCAGAGTTTTGTGGAAACAATGCATATGGAAAACAGTGACAATACTGTGCCTGCTGCCGGCTTCGTACTGAAAATATCTGTGCTTTGCAATTGCTGTGGGTTAATATATCTCTTGAAATGTATATGTATTCAGGTAGTATTAAGAGATAAATATATGCCTTTTCAATGGTGCTTTTTCGCTTGGGAGAATGTCACAGAACACTTCTCAACAGCTCTAGGAAGCTGTTACTCACTAAACAAAGCCTGTAGCCCACTATTTTTCATGTAAACCCACCATGATAAAATATATCAATAAATAAGTATTAAAATGCTGTCTGAAGTAAATCTGTATCCATATAATATTCCAGGGACGAATCTGTACTTCTATCTTTGCAGGATTTTTTTTCCCTTCCTTTTTCTCTAGAACTTATATAAGAATTTATTTGAATATATTCAGATTTTCAGACAAGCTTCTTGGTTCTCTACTCTCCTTAAAAGGCTATGCATCCCTTTATGTTCCCCAGTTTAGTAGGATATCAGAACACATAAGAGACACTGCTTTTTTCAAATAAAATGTTTTAATATTTTCCATCCTTCCATGCTGTTAGTCCCAAGTAATGACTTCTTTCTAGGGGGTGGTATCAATGGTTATTACTTTAATGTACAAGACAGTGAGTGAGATATCACAGTGGGAATTTGCTGTAAAGGATGATATTGGCTAAAATACTTGTTTATTTGGAAAGTCCTGTTTCATCTTGAAATCTGTGACAAGAAAACCATCAATTTTGGATCATGGAAGTTTACATAACTACTGGGAGCAGGATTGGGTGGTTTTTTTGGTACGTCTGCATTTCAATTTCATATAAACCATAATATAATTATGATTTTTTTTCTTTAAGCTAAGCAAACTAATAGAATTATGAGGCACAAAAGATAACCTTTCTGAATTTAGCTTTTTGTTTTGTTTTGTTTTTTTACCTGAAGTTTACAGCCGTAGAAGTATATGTGCAAGATACTCAGCTTCCTATACTTGATCAACAGACAATTTTCTCCTGCCCTTATTGGGGATTTTCCACATATATACAATCACAGAGACGTAAATATACGCAATTTTTCTATTTAGTTCTTACAATATCACTTAAAGTTAAAAATCATATCAGTAAAAACGGACAGGAATTCTGTTTTTGTTAAAGTGGAACTCAGATTTCATCCAAATATTACAAAGATACTGTTGAAAAGCTGTGTTTTATGAACACTCTCAAATCACTTGGGAGTTCGCTGCACCTTTTTTTTTTTTTTTTTGTGATGGCACTCTATTTTTCAACGACATTGACTTTTTCCTGACACTTTTAATTATACTTGTCTATGTAAGACAAACCATGATCCTTAAACCATCCAGTCAAAGCTCTCAGAGCAGAATTATATATGGTTCCCAGAAGAAAACAGCTGAAAACACTAAAGCTAGATGGACAGATACATTAATTATTACATTAACTTCAAATATTTTTTTCCCTATCAACACCACTTTGAGAAATGGAGAATCTATTAGATCAAGTATTTGACAGGTAATGTACAAGGTATCATGTCATTTGTCTGTTAGACAAGAAAATACTCTTCTAGCTGAATCTTAATAAAAGAAACTTCTGTCTTCATACTAACAAAGATTTCACAAGATACTCGGGTCTTGCCTATGCACAAGATGTCCATATAATTTTCTTCCATATTAAGTATTCTTTTAAGTATATTAGTGTATCATTAACAACATGTGAACATCAACAGGTCTGTGAATGCTGTCCATGGATTGCCTTTTGAAAACATAGCTCTCAGAGTGCCTCCTTTGAATTTTCCCAATTGGTATGGAACCCAGGGCTAAATCAGTGGAAATATTTAAACTTTTCTTATCGAAATTAAATTCAGTATTACACACTTTTGTGGTATATTCCCAAGCTCTTACTATTTATTGTAAAACCATATTAAAAAAGAACATAAATGAAAAATTCAAGATGTTCTCTAGACTGAAGATTTCTAGGTTGCATTTATCTCTGTAGTTTTGTAAAAAAAAATTCTACTCAATGAATAATATTTTTATTTTAAAGGCAAATCTTTAGTGTGGAACTTAATAGACGTTCACTGCTTTGTCTTTTAAAACCAATAGTAGCTGTCGTAGCTTCACTTACTAACTTTTCATTGTTCATGTGGTTTTTGTTCAATTTCAGATTTCATTGATTTTGAACAGTGAAATTAGATTGGCCTTTAACTTTTAGGTTCCAATTCATCTTCCACTAAGCAGGTATAACACAGTGCTGTTCATGCAATAGTAAGTTAGGGATGCAGGAGGCAGCGGGAGAAGAAAATCCCCAAAGAGAAAAGCAATAATGTTTATACTGTCTTTTTCTTTAAAATTTAAAGATATATCAGTTCAGTTAGCTTCTTTTTATGACTTCAAAATTATGTGTATTTTCAAGGTACTGGATTTTTTTTTTGTCTCAGGCTAGTTTTAGGAAAGCAGTTAAAGATTTAAAGTCCAGACAGAAGTGTTGATTATAGTTACATCATAGCTTGCTATTGTACAATACACTTTTTCTCACTATAAGACCAAAAAAAACCCAAAACCCTCCAAAAAAGACATAGTACTTATTTTAAAAAGGTGACAACTGGTAAAGAAACTTGTTAATCCTGTGCCTAACTGTAAAAGAATTTTAATGTACTGGTAGCTAGTTTGCATGCAAACATCTCTGAACTTCCTTGTAAATTTTAGCCAAAACAAAAGTGTTTGAAGTTTTTTCATAACATTAACTGAGAAATATGAGGTTTAAAGTAGAGTATGTTATGTAAGTTCTTCCCACCTCCCAGGATTTGGTAAATCCAAGTAAGCAGGCCTATCATGAATGTCAGTCAGTATGCCTTAATACAGATTCAGCTTGAAGTACTTCTTTTGAAAACCTACTACAGATTCAGTTTGAAATGCTTCTTGTACTGAAAACCTACTTGGACACATCTTGTGTCATTCCATATCCTGTGCTTCTCAGATGGTCAGTTCCTAGTAACTGCTGTGGTGGAAGCAGATCTCATCAAGACAGACAAACAATGTTTTGTTGAGTTAAACTAGTTCCACTTATTTTGATTGAACTTCAGATAAATATTAATTAATAGTAATTTTTAGATATATGTGGCTTTCTTTAAATGTAATGAACCACAGATAGAAATGCCTGACTTCTTTCAAAGTAATTCTTCATATGCCTGTGTCAGCTAAAGATTTTCTTGTACACTCAAACTAGATTTGTGGTCTTTATATTATATTGTTTGTGAGATCACCAACACGTATTCCATTAAAGGAACTCCGAGATAAGGTTTAATCTTATATTAAAGACTGTATCATAGTCTTTTCCCTGCTCTTGGTACATAACTTACTTCTTTTTTTATGCTATGGACAGTTCATATTCAACTATACATTGTTTTCATCTTGCCTCTCTAAGTTTTATCAAAATTAAATGCATTCATTTTGAAACTGAGACAGAAAAAAATTCTTCTTTTTCTATTTCTCATCACCTTGTCTCATTTACCATTCTTTAAGTAAATAATAGTTGATTCATATATTGATTAAGCTTTTTATTATGGCTTGGTTGAAGGGAAGGCTTTCAAAAGTTAAGTTTGAATACGTGGCTTGCAGCTCTCGTTATGCTGAATTAGGATGCATAATTTATGACCATAATTAGTTGTGATATATGGAAACAAATAGTTTCAAATTGTCCTGGTACAAAAAGAATTTAGTAATTTCTTAGATGACTGAATTTGTGTGTGAGAGATAAGCTAAACAAAATCAACAATGTACCAGGAAATCATTCAGATATTTGTAGTATAAGCTTTTCTGTGTCTCAAGAGATCAAAAGAAAAGTATGTGGGCGGTGCCCTTACCTGCTTCTCATCTTGAGGCTTACCAAAGTAGTTGTCAGTGGAAGATCTGTTTTGAGCCAATCGGGCATCCGGTATTAAGCAAAACATATGATCTTTGTCCCCGTGGTAACAGTTGTGTTTAGCAGAACGCAAAATGTGTTGCTCTAAATCATTGCTCTAATTGGCACCTTTGTTGACAGTCTCAGAAGAAAGGTCAAGATGTGGTTAGGCATGGGACTGATGTACTGTCTTACAGCTGCAGCCTCCTTGGCTGAATGCAGCAATTTATTGAGCAGGCGTTTGCTTTTTAAATCCGTACAGATATTTTAGCAGATTCCATGAGTAGATACTATTTGCATTTAATCTTTTCTTTTTAATTTTTTTAAAAATTTTTCTTTTGTACTTTGCTACAGATAGTGTGCTTACTGCATTAAATCTTCATGAGAAAAAAGGAAAGTGAGGTGCCAAGCTAGTGCAAAAATACCTGTAACCCGGTCACTTAATAAATTTGCTTACTATTGACAGTCACTGCTTTATACAGTGGAATATTAACACCACCCAGGCCAAGCTACTTTGGGTATTTGAAAAAAGTACATATTAGAACACCTGGATTTAAAAATGTCTATTCCATATATAGTCATATTCTATGAGATGTAGGCACTCAAAGAGGGTGATTCAGAGCCCTAAATTAGTTGACTAAAGTTAGTGTGAATACCTCCCACAGTAGCAATATGTTGTAGAGGCACAGAAAGCAGACAAGTGAAGAGAGAAAGGGAGGAATGGAGTGATAAGGACAATAAATGAAGTAAGTCTTTAGTCAGCTTCAGAAACTATTAGAAATTATTAGGAGTTTTTTGACAAAAGGAACATCAGTTTGCTTGTAGTAGCACGTGCTCTAAACCAAGAAGCATCTTCACAGGTAACCGTTAACAATAGTGTAGGTATGACACTTTCAGCTGTGACTATCTGTACATCCATTTGTTATATCTGTATTACAATTGTTCCCGCAGTCCCCAGTCAATACTGGAGGATTAAAGTACAGATATAAATAATTCCTTCTTCAAAGAGCTTACAAGAGAAAAAGGATTCGTAGGTGAAGAATAGGAAGGCAAAGGGGAGAAGAAAGAATGAAATTACCTGCTCAAAGTCATGAAGGATAATAATTCTTTCTTACTACATGAAACATGTACTACATGGACTACAATCTATAATCCCTTACAATTTCCATGCGTGAAAGGATTTATAATATGCACAGCTTTTGGGAATTAATTTGTTTTTAAAAAAGTTTGCCTTTAGTAAAAGAGAAAGTTTTTATACTCATGAGTAATGGTACCACAGTAAACAGTCTCATTTAAGTTTATAAGGCTTAGGTAGAGTTCTTGAAAACATAGTCCTTTCACAGTATTATGGGTTTTATGGTGTTTTATTGTATTCAGTATTTTATTAAAATAATTCATTTAGGCTGTAGGCACCTTTCTAAAGAAAAATCAAGAATTCTGCATTCATCTGTCTGTAAATTTATTAGCTCATTAGTCACTGTACAAGTGGGTGACAAATCTCAATTTTTCAACCTCAAAACCAAAGGTTACTAAAGGACATCATCCTACATGTCCCAGACTTCCAATTTTTTTTCTTTTTTTAATTTGCATTTCACATCTACTTAGAAGACTTTTTTGGCATTTAATGGGATTGCTACAAAACTTTCTTGTCATACATGGACATATATATGCAAACACATACTAATGCTTTGTACGTGTCCTTTTACCTATCTACCTGTCCATCCATTACCTTGTGTTGTGTAGGATAAAAACATTTGACATGTAATCATCTATTGAGGTCTAAGGATCTCTGAGAAATTTTCCATTAGAAATTGTCATTATTGGGCATGTTACAGTAAGTGCACAATAAAAAAATAAGTATTATTATTTGGGAAGAAATGGGAAGCAAATTCTGTTAAAATCAGTAGAGCTGTTATTTCACTTGCTGTTCTCTTTGATGGACTTTCAGTTTGCTGACTCACTGTAAATTGACTCTGTTGATACAGTTTTAAAAGTTCATATGCTTAGTTTTGGTGAAGCCAACACATGAGTCATCAGTTGTAGATTCAGGGTTTCCCATTTGTAAGAACTGATAGTACAGATGGTCTGATACCAATCTATTTCTAGTGGTTCTTTTTACAAAAGTACGCTATATTGGACTAGAGCGATATTTCTTGATCGTATGTGGATTTCCTAAATTGTATCGTATTTCAGATTTGGGGTTAGATTTGACCTGGGCCATCTGTTGAAGACATAATGGTAGTGTATGTATTATACTGTGGATGCAATTTAGCATCCAATGCCAGTTATTTATAAGCCTGTTTGATCTTACTGTATATATACAGCTTCAGCTGTATACCTGTTTAGTAGCAGAGAAGTCCAAATTTCAACTTGCATTCTTGTATTTGGTAACATTCAAGAAAAGTATTTAGGCACGTTGCCTTCTGCCTGAAAATACTGAAATTAGTTTATATGGCCATTTATCCTATTCAGCAAGAACATGTGGGTTTTTGATTAGCTACAGAAAAACACAGTCTGTATTCGATGCCTGATGGCTATAGTTTTCTTTGGATAGGCTCATAAATTTAGCCTCTTAATAGAGAGAAAGTGAACTAACACCTGTTGCAGTGTCACATATTTAGCCACGTGAGCTTTATAACTACTAATTATTGAGATTTTTATAGTTCTAGAAAAAATCCTAAATGTTAAAGCACTAGAAAAAATTTAAGATTTGCTACTTATTGTACCTATCACTTTATAGTTCTTCCCTTGCCTAAATTTCCATACTTTTTTTGGTCATTTTAATAGATTGTTCAGATATATTGGATTAAGAATGTATACTTGGGTAACAACTACTGCAATCAGTCACTATTTTCTTTGATCTCAAGTAAAGAGATAAGCCCTTTCACTCCACCACTATCACATTTCTCTTTACTGGGGAGCAGGAGCCAGACACTGAATACATCTGTAACACTGGACATATCAACCCTGCAAATGTCACGGAGCACATTCCCAACATGATACAAGTTTCGTATTTTGGCAACAGAAAGTAATTTCCTATATTCCTCTTGTTGGTGTGCTGATAAAAAAACCTAGATAGGAAATAGGACACAGGAGCTGGGCAGAACATGGAGTCATGTTCTAAGAGCGTTAGGTTTAGATTCAGCTGGAACATGCTGAGCTACTTATGCTGTTCTTGACTTTCTGCTCTCTTACAACATCCACACCAAACATTTTTATTTTGCTTGCTTATGTACACACTCTTGCTTAAAAGTGTTAACATTTTTTGTGTCTGAATTACGAAACAGTGTATACCTCAAAAATGGCTAAAGCAATTGGCTTCACTTAGTAGCTTAAACTGTGTCTAAATTCCTTTAAATCTGAGTATCTTCCTTCCCACCACCAAAGGTGATTTGGAAATAAAGAAGAAAACCTCTTATGAAAAAAAGGTAGTTGTATTATAATGAAAAAAAAAAAAAGTGGTTTACCTGTTACCAGAATAATTAAAAGCTGGTTGTGGTTTAACCCCAGCAGGCAGCTCAGCCCCACGCAGTCACTTGATCACTCCCCCACAGTGGGATGCGGGAAGTGAATCAGAAGGGTTAAAGTGAGAAAACTCGTAGGTTGGGATAAATTCAGTTTCATAGGAAAGCAAAAGCCACTCACACAAACAACGCAAAACAAGGAATTCGTTCACCAAGTCCTGTGGGTGGGCAGGTGTTCAGCCATGTCCAGGCAAGCAGGGCTCCATCATGCGTAACGTGGGACTTCGGAAGACAAATGCCATCACTCTGAATGTCCCCCTTTCCTTCTTCTACCCCCAGCTTTATATGCTGAGCAGGACATCATGTTGTATGGAAGATCCCTTCAGTCAGTTTGGGGTCAGCTGTCCCAGCTATGTCCCCTCCCAACTTCTCGTGCAACCCCAGCCTCTTCGGTGGGGTGGAGTGACATGAGAAGCAGAGATCTTGAGGCTGTGCAAGCACTGATCAGAATTATTTAAGACAGGTGGGTGTTATCAACAGTGTTTTGGTCCAAAATCCAGAGCACAGCACCATACAGTCTACTATGAAGACAGTTAACTCTATCCCAGACAAAACATATACAACATTAAATTCAGGATATTACTTATCTCATTTATTTCTTGAATGCAATGTATTCTTCATATAAATACATAACATAATAGTTTCAAAACCACTGTCTGTTCTTGGATCCAGTGATGTACACTTCAGGAAAGACCACTAATGTCTAAGTTATTATCCTCATGGAATGAAAGAGAAAAAAAGACATTTTTGTTTCATATTTTTTCCTTCACGTTTTGAATAAAAAAATTAAATTTCCATATAAATATGTAGTTTCTGTTACAAACTGTGGCTGCTTGTCTGAGGCTCTGATATATTTCCTTGGATTAGTTAAAGACAGGATTAGAAGTAGCGTAGCTCAGCTTTGATTTTTTGTCATTTTTTTACTGGTAGCGAGTTAATCTCACTGCTTGTGTTTCCATGCGACCATATGTCTATGTGAAGTCACATTTCACTTTTTGATGAATAAAGTCCTTCTGATTTCCTCTCATCAGTTGTAGGACTCATAA
Organism: Rhagologus leucostigma; assembly: GCA_013397725.1. Classification (NCBI taxonomy): domain Eukaryota; kingdom Metazoa; phylum Chordata; class Aves; order Passeriformes; genus Rhagologus; species Rhagologus leucostigma. Next base: position 1,462,742 of record VZTD01002387.1, read on the forward strand.
GTGAGGTGCAAGTGTCATGTAGTTAGACCAAGAATATCATATATTTAGAACTTATCAGCATAATTGTGTGTTTTGTTTCGCTATTCAGAACTTATCAGCACAATTGTGTGTTTTGTTTTGTCATTCACTTTCCTTTATAGTGTTTACATGCTGAGAATTTTCTTCCTGGCTTCCTGGAAAAATGCCAGACTCCAAGGAAGTTTCTCTTCCTCTTCCTTTTTACCTTCTTATTCAAATGCTCTTGTGTATTCAGCAAGAGGATGCCAGCTGCATGAATTCAAGCAGCAGAGAGTGCAGGAGAAGACAATTTTAGCATAACTCACTGCTTTCTGTAGTTTTGAGCGTTGCTTATTGGAGCCTGTTGTTCATGTGCTGGCTAACGTTGTAACGTGTGGCAGCGTGAGATGGACAGCTATTGAACACCAACATTTTAGAATTCTGGGAAAAAAGCATGCCACGCATTTTGGGGTTTTTTTTGTTTGACAATGTGAGAAAGGGCAGTTTTCTGGCCATTTTGACAGCCATTTACAATCATTTAGTTTAGTGTCTGTGGAAATGCATAGTGCAGCGCAGCTATGCCGTGAAAGCGTTTCAGTGCCTGGGTGTTAGTGTTGAGCTGTCCTGCCTTATGTAAGCCAAATGTTTTCGAAATGGAGACGCTTGCAAAATCTTGTCTCTGGAGAGATGTGCCAGGACAGGGGCATATTGGTTTTGACTTAAGAACTTGTAACCATTTTTCCTGGCCAGATTAAATATTACTAATGACAGCAGTTCTACAGGGAAACACAAGTGAGCATTCTGCAGATAACTGCACAGAAGGGAGAGAATATATCTTCTCCATGCCTATTGTTTTCAAAGTCTAGTCTTAGAAAATTAAAGGACAGGAGAAAAATTAATTATTAATACTGCTCATGAAATTTTAAACATACAAACATATCTTGAAATATAGTAGCAGGAGGGTGATAAACCCACATCCTTTCCACTTTTTTTCAGTAGTGGACATGTTTGTGCAACAGCGCTCAAGCACAGCTTCTTACTGCAGGTGCTTTTACCATTTTGGGAGTTCACTGCCCTTGTTTTGTTAGCCTCAGCAGTTTGAAAGTGTTGGCTCACCCGCAGTGCTTGCAAATATATCACTGTCCATGCTGCCTTTGCTTTTGTATTTACTGGTGTCTTATGCTTCAGGGTTTCCAATGCCCTTGAGAAGCTGTGATCATTTCTTACATCTGAAAGAGTGCCAATTCATTTATTAAGACAGAGTCTGTGAAGCCCGGATAAATTTATTCTATCTAACATTTAATAAAACATTAAATTAAAAGTGTGACTTATGCAGTGACATACTCAGCATTATCCTTCCAAGGTTTATATTTGAGTGTTGCAGGGCCCCACCTCTCCAGAAGGTAACGTGCTATCAATCTAGCTCTAAGGTGACAAGGCCACTGATGTTTTTCTGTGGTGGTTATTTAATAATTAATTTTTCATTGCTAGTCTGTTCAATAAATGGATTGCAACATTTAAGACCAGTTTACCAGGTTTACAGGTCCCTTTTAAATTCCAACAATGATAATAGTTAATAGGAGAATAATGAATTTGCTCTCAAAGATCTCAAGATCAATCAAGCAAATTAAATCTGGCCTAGGCTGTGGCTGCTGGAGTGGTTTTTTATTTGTTTGTGTGTTCGTTTGTGGATTTTTTTTTTTTTACTATAAACTATACCATGTGTGGATAACCCTATCTGGTGATTTGTTGAATTTCTTACTGTTTCACTTGTGATATTAATTTAAATCTTTAATCTAAGGACATGGAACGCATATGAAGTGGCACATTAAATCAATATTATGTTGCAAACATCTCCGAAGAGGGTGCCATTGTGTAGAGGAATGCAATAATAGGAATAATAAAAAGAAACTGTATTTTGATCTTTCTGCATATGTTACTGCAATGCTGTTTGCCCATTTTAAAAAAACATATACCTCTGCTTGTAAAGGCAAAACCTTTCATTGGGCTTTATCACATACTCAAAATACAAAGTAAAAACAAAAAAAAGTCCGGATGGGGAAGCCTTGCCAGTTACTCTGAAGATTTGAGAGCATCAGCCCTACAAAGAAGGAGTCTATCGCTTAGCAGGGGTTTGCTTGGCATTTAAAATAGATGGTTCTCGGTCTCATTAGAGTTCATGGTAGTCAGAGATAACCTCTCTAAGAAAGCTAATAAAGGAGGAAGGTACATTTGGTTTATCTTCTTGCTTTATGTCTTGATGCCTTAGGTTTTAACTTTTATATTTTTCAAATCCTGTATTGCCTAGTGTGTAACTCTGAAGTTTCTTGTAGCTCGTTAGCTGCTCTCTTAGGCCAGATAGACACAACAAAGCCTCTCCAAGCTTGCTATTCAAGGACACTCAGACTGTCCTAGGCCCAAAGGTGTAAACTATGGCCGCGAGAGAGGTGGAGAAATTGAAGAAATTACATCATTAGCTAAAGTTTTAATTGGTGAATTTATGCTGATTTGCAAATGGACCAAACCTATAAAAGTGTGAAGAACTCATGACTTGTCATCCATCTTGGGGTCCATTTTTGGATGTAGCCTCTGGCTCCTCAGGGTGTACCTTTGAAGGCCTTTCAAATAAATACCTACCTTTATTCCCTTACTCTTGTCTAGTCTCTGTTTCTAGGTAGCTGCTCAAGGTATCAGTCTCACCAAGAGCCTGATTTTCCACTTTTCTTCAAACTTTTCTGTATAATCACTTGAACTGGGGTGATTCTGTAATTTCACAGCCATTTACACAGCTCTTTATAATTGCACACACAGTATACTGGAAAGGGATTGAAAACACTGTTTTTCATTCCTGGCTCTGAAACTATCTTACTGAACATCCATTCACTTCATTACCCATTTTGTGCATTTGTAAAGTACAAACCAAGTCGATGACCTCAGTAAAATACATGGATTAAAAATGCTGGATAAGAACATAATATGTGAGATTCACAACAGTAGGAAATTGGGGCATTCGTTTTTCCAGAGCTTTGGGATCTGACTTAAGATCTTTTCTTACCAGTTCTTTTTTTAAATACTTCTGCTTAGGCAGGACATTGTCAAAAATTTTTTGATATAACCTGAAAAACAAGTGGAGAGGAGGGAGAACTCCACACAACCACATCTATTGTAATCTAGATGCTAAAGAAAACAACCTTGGGAAGACTACAAATCTAAACCAACCCCAGGCAACCAATACTTCATGTGACACATCAAGGTATTTTCTTAGCCTTCCTTGTTGTTGACATAAACCAAGACTACCACCTCTCAAGCTTGCAGACAGCGATGTAGCAAGTAAACATTGCCTGGGCAACAGAGGCTGCTGCTCCAGTTTCTTGCTGAACAACTTCTAGAGAGAGCATAGGCTGTGTACCTGTATGAGGGTGGAGAAAAGAAGGGCTTGGGAAAAGCAGCTCTTTTGGTTATTGCAGGTAGAAAGAAAATGAACCTGGAATGTTCTGTTGTACTACTAAACTCTAGAGAGAGGGTGGGAGGATATTGCAGCAAAATATAAGAGGAAATTTTGGGCATGAGGGTAAAAGATGATATAACGTAAGATGATAAAAGAAGAGAAAAGCTGGTAAGCCTCCATTGCTACAAGAGTTAATTATTAAGCCTTGATTAGTAAGGACTTCATGTATTTAGGACAGGTACTACCTATCATTAACTGGTAGTAGCCTGTTTCCAGCTGGGGTAGTACTTGATTAATAGTTACTATCAATGTTGATGTCTATCCTGACAGAAGTAGGTATTTCACTACTGTATGCTGACCAGGTGCTGCAAACTGGATTTGTCATGGTGCAACTCATCAGTGTCATCTGCTGTTATTGCAATATTTGCCATTTTCAAATTTGTAGTTTGGGTTATACAGTATTATATTATATTATATTATATTATTTGGGTTATACAGAATTATACAGTAGTTTGGGTTGGAAGGAAACTTTAAAGGTAATCTAGTCCAACCCCCTGCAATGAGCAGGGACATCTTCAATTAGAACAGGTTGCTCAGACCCCTGTCCAAGCTGACCTTGAATGTTTCCAGGGATGAGGCATATATCACCTCTCTGGGCTATCCGTGACTACTTATCTTGTGATAGGAGACACTGGTGACTCATTTCTGCACACAGTGGTTGCCAGTCAGTGGCTGGCAGTGGCCATTTTTCCTAACGGTGAACAGTCATCACTGAGAAGCAATAGGCACTGACCAGTAAATGCAAATTGGTCTTACTGCATAGCACCTCACCAGCAGGGTGTAGATGTGTAGGCTCTTATTTTGGGGCAAGGAGATGCAGAAAGCAGTTAGTGCTTCCTGCCAGCTGTAGGTCCGTAATTAGTTTCTGCAGTGACTTTGTGATTCGCAGCAGGTGATGAGCAGCGATAGTTTACTAGTGAAGTATGTAGTGACTTCAGATCAAAAGCCTGGGGCTGAGGAGAGATAAGATAGGAAATGCAGTAGGCAAATGGGATTATTGTGGCTAGAAGAGATAATCAGTAGCAATTTTTTTTTTTTGTAAGACAGAAGATGTAACAAACAAGATTTTGGAGTAGGAGCGAAGAAAGGAGATAGGAAGAGGGATTATGGGATTACAGAATGGAAATTTCAGATCGAAATTTTAAGTGGCTCACCCCTTCCTTTTCCTCATGCACTTTCCTTTAGTCTAACAAATGTCTTGATACTGCTGTGGCTGAAATCCACTTAATCTTTAGTCTCTGAATATCCATGCAATTTCAGTGAAGTCATTCCTGAAACATAGTGGGAGATTCAAATTCAGTTCATATGGGCCTACAGATCAGTCACTAAATCCCAAGAAATGCTATTTTCTAAAGAGTGGGAGGAGCATTGGTGGGTGGCTTGACTGAAGATAAGTATTAAGAATAGGTATGATAATGAGATTTGTCCTTGATGTACAATAAGTGCACAGAAAGAATAGCAACAGCAAGCCTATGAAGTTGGAAGTATATAGGGGGAAATCAGAACATTTAGCAGCTATTCTCTCTCATAGAAACAGTAGGGAAATTTACTAAAAGTAGTACCTTACTGATGGCTCCATACAGACAAATGGTAATATAGTAATTCATTTAGTGTTTTTTTGATTTTATTTTATGAGGTTAGCAATAACACTGCAAACACTGCAGTGATGCAGAATGATGATGTGCAAATGTTTGCATGAATTAGTGACCCTTTAAATTCATCCTGATTCTGCAGAAGTCAGGCAGGCATTTATTGCACCAGTCCTTACTACTGAGGAGAATTTCACTTGATGTTTAAAATATCCTTTTGTAGCCTAAAATAAATTTTGAAGAGGGAATGACTGGAAATACAAGAAATTGTATTTCCTTACCTGTTAGAACTGCAATGAAATAACTCTTAAGAAATCAGTAAGGTGTGAGTTTTATTTAAATTTTACACTTGGTTCATTCCTATTCTCTAGGTATGTAGCTCATATATAAAATCAGTATTATCTCAATTACAATGTCATCACCTTTAATTCTCCTTCTCTTGGAGCTTGTTATTTCTATAAATTTGGGAGTGAGAAATCCTGTTCCTTGCACTCTGCCAATCCTGTTCTGCTCTCTTTTGGTTGGCCAGAGTGCAAAGATCCGAGCAGGAAACTTTTCTGCTATGTACTGAGAATTCTTCTTTAGCCTATCCAAAGTACATTTTGTATTTTCTGTAGTGTTGTCAGCCTGATATAATTGTAACCTTCTAGAAATTGGTGTTAATATTCATTCATTTAGGGTATGGAATCTTATGTCACTCTTTAAATACCTCTTATGGTTGGACATGCTATTTAAAAGCCTGGGCTTGTTGATAAAGTATGGTATGTGAGATGTCAGTTCATTCTATTTTAGGTTTATGAAAAATACCATTTCAGCTCTACAGTATTGTAACATTTAAAAAATGTTGACTTAAAGACAATCACTGCATATTTCTGCAGAGAATGCTTTGAAGACATTTGCTTTTAGAAAAATATCAGGTTTTAAGCAGACAAAATAACTCTTCCATCTCCATCTAAATTATTTCTTCTGTGCTAGTGCTACTTTCAGAGGACTCTGGAGGTGTTTGAATGTCCACATAATAAATTTGATGTGGGTTATTGGTGCCTCACTTTAAACTCGAGATCAACACAACATTTAATTATTTTTTTAAATGAGTTTCCAAATAAAATGCAGTAGTTAGTTAGGTTTTTGCTTACTGACTGAATTCCTTAATTTTTAGACCATGTCATGGAGGATCAGAGTGGTCTTCCCTCAGGGTACTTTTTTAACAGTAGACAACATCAGAGGGAAATTCAGTGAACAATGAAAAGCTCCAAAATGGAAATGTAGCAGCAATTCCACTGAACCTGTTTTTATCCCATATTTCTAGTAGCAAAGTTATGCACTGGAAAACTTATTTTATTTAAAAAAAAAAAAAATATATATATGTACTGTCCAGTATAGCAGTCAATGGTCTTGTTATTCATATAAATACCTAAAGCTCCTTAGAATCCAGTTAGGCTCTTAGCTTCAGTGGCGTCTTGAAGGAATATGATAAAACATGCTCCCCAACAGCAACTTTCTCCTTTCCTGGGAATAAGCTACTTGTTATTATGAGAAGGTAGTCACTGTGGTCCTCTGGCTCTAACAGACCTGATCAAATAACTTCCTACCAGAAGTGGCCAGCTTCTTATTCCCTGGGACAGAAAAAATGTGTTTCTTCCTCTCCACTCTATTAATAGTGTTTAGATTCTAATGGATTGGTCTTGAGGAATTGAATTCATACCTGCTGAAAGCACCAGCTCAGGCTTGATTCAGTCAGCCATATAGATCATTTATGGACCATGTGCAGACTCAGGGCAATGCTTTTTCAAAAATAAGTAAGAAAGTATGGTATGAACTCTGTATAAATCCACATCAGACTTATAACAGGTGGGTTGAAGTGCAAGTAATTTAAAAAAAAGGTTAGTGTTCCTTTCAGGAATATGCAGATTAATGAAGTAATTAGGACAGAGGGCCAGATCCTCAGGGCGCTGTAAATCATCATCACTTAGCTGAAGTTACTGAAGCTATGGTGATTTATAACACCTACAGAATTGATCCAGTAGCAAATCCTTAGTGATAATGTTGGTGTTTTCTCCTGGTAATAGAACTGCAGGCATCCAGGATGACAGTTGGTTTGAGGGGCAAACTCAGAACAGAATGCAGATAAAAGACAGCATGCATATCTAGAGCATGTGGGGAACTTAAGACTGCAGAAGACCTTCTGGAGTTTCTGTGTTCAGTTCCTTTTTACTGTTGCAAACAATGACACTTTATCATGCCATTCAAATTTTTTCTTAGAAACAAAGTGGTTGGTTGAGGCAGAATGGTATTTTAAGCACAACATTACTCTGAAAAACAGATTGAATAGAACTTTTATCACATGCTGCCCTCTGGTTTCTTTTATGATCACTATTTCATCTTTCATTTGAAAAAGGAATGAAACTGTAGATTAAAAAGGTGGTAGTGGGGGGTGTGCTGTGTGTGTTTGTGGCTGTGGGATCGATGTAGACAGCCTATGTTTCTAGAACAGGTAGCATTGCGGAACGTGATAGAAAGGCACTACAGCCAGTAAGTTGACTTGCTGCTTTGTAGTGCAGTACGAAGCTTCACTTAATTTATCACCTGAGGTATCTGTTCATCAGGGAACAGTCGGCACACCCCAGTTCTCTGGGCTGAGTCTACTGAGTGAGGGGTTTGGTCTGAATAATCTTTAGTGCTGGCAGCAATATGCAAAGCCAGAAGGACAACAGCTTGGCTTACAAGTAGCATGCTGAGTCTGCAAAGACCAGATAGATTGAAAGACTGTCTATTGACTTGTAAATTCAGGAAATTTGATAGTGAATCCTGTGGTGTACTGAAAATGCAAAAGTGTTCTGTACTGTTTATGAATGCAATTTACAGAATAGAATTACACTTTAGATGAAAATCAGCTTTTTATGCAGAAGTTCTGAATAAACTCTGAAAATTTTTGATTAGTAATGAAGTGTAACCTCAGCTCCACAAACATTTGAAATTGTGTGTCATTGTTTTTAGCTAGACATTTTTGCTTGCTTCAGTTACCAGAGGAGTGCATATGTGACGATGTGGTGTGCGGGGGGGAAGACGTGAGAGAAGGAGAGAAAGGAGGGCTTTTTTGATCTTCCAAATTGCAGTTCCTGATTACTGATAGAGGAGATAGCATGGATAAGCATTTGGTGTTCATTCCCTAAACTCAATATCTTTCATTTGAATTTATCGAAATTTCCATATCTCCAGAGAAGAATGAAAATGAACATTTTGCTGAGAAATGTGTTATGATATTTCTAGATGTATTTTTTCTCTGACTAGCTTTGAGAGTCTCTAATGTTTTTCAAATTCAGTTAAGGTACCATCAAATCTTTGCAAGGCAATGTATACAGAAATTGACTGTCATGAAACACTAATAAGAGTTATCAAGCTTGTTGTCTTTCCAAACCCGCATGTTCTTATTTTCCTTATCAAATACAGCATATTGTGAATGAGAGCTGCTTTATTTATTCAACTAAATTGTTTTGAAACAATAAGAATAACAAAAGATTTCCATGAGTGTTTTGCTGGAAAACTATTATTTGCTCCTCCTAAGAAAACATTAGCTCTCCTGCAGCGGTGTAGTTACATTTCAAATCTGAAGCTAAATCATATTAACATTAAAGAAATGTTGAGAAATACCCTGCCTATGGTGAACAGGTTAAAATATCTTAATATTTAACTGGTGAGGGGTTGTGGTTTAAGGGTTTTTTGGTTGTTTTGTTTCTTCGGGTTTTTTTTAGAGGGGAAAGGTGTTTTTGCTGTTTGTTGTTGGTTTTTTCTTGCTTTGTTTTTAGAAACAGGTCAAAGAATTCAGGTCATGAAGAAGTTCATAGCAATATCTAGTAAATCAAGGGTTTGAAACAGAACACTGTCACATGCGTGGATAACATAAATTCAGACAATATTTTAATTATCAGTAGTAGTGCATGTGTTCACTGGCTTAGTATTCTTGAGAAAGTTGCGCAAGAGGAGACAAACTCATCCAAGTATTTGGGAAAATGGCAGAGTGAAGGAACTTCAGAGGAAAATGGGCTAATTTTGTATAGGGCTACTTCCATTCTCATTTGCATTCATTGCTATAAAAAATTAGTTGGGGGATGATTTGCATAGTTTCCTAAGGAGTTCACACGTATGAAAATAAAATTTGGATAATGAAATCTAAATTTTAGAAACTGTTTGGTAGCTATAGTATTTAATGGGAAATGGTACCTGTTAAATCAGCAGCAACACCAACACCCAACAGTTATTTTAGTATATTGCCAAAAAAGGGCACTTTTTAGACATACTACGCAATAAAATTGGTTAATTGAGCCAAAATGACTACAAAAAGAAAAATGAGATTAAATTGGTAAACTTGACTTCTTCATAGATATGTACATATTCTCACTATTATAGACTGAAACTCCCTTATCATAGTAGCTGAACCAATGTGAAGCTGTCCTGGTCTGCCGGATGACATACAAGCTGTCCTCAATTCCCCTGGCTAGTAACCATCAGTGGGAGTCTGTCTGTGGATGTATTTCTCTCTGTGCTTGATGCTGTGCAAGACAAGAGCTGAAGTGGATCTGCTATACTTCATCTGTGGTACAGAAGTTTTGATACTGTAGATACCAACAATTCTTTTTGAACAGCGCGATTCAATGTATGTATGGAAAATCTAAGATGCTTTGTGGTTATCCTGATTAAAAAAAAGATTTAATTAGCCAGTGCAAAACTGGTGGTACACATGTCCTTAAGGACATTGGAGAAAAAGAGTTGAAAAAGTCAAAACCTCAGGAAGAAATAAATTAGGGTACCCAAAAACTAAAACCAGACCAAAAGAAGATGAAATTCATTGACTCAACAACTCAATAGAATGTGATCTTGTAGATCTTTGAATTTAATACCATGTTTAGTAGGCGATTCAGAACAAGATAGTTGATGGAGTCACTATAGTAAATGGTGATGTTAAAAAGATGAAGGAAAATTAAAATCTGGAAGAGTCTTTACACAGACTAAATTTTCATTAAGTCCTTAGAATATTTCTATTTTATTCTTTATTGCAATTTGCAATAGTATGTTTCTTTAAAAAGATAGCAACCCAGCAGTTGGGAAAAAGACTTGTATTTTGTGTTGATCTGGCCTCTGCATTTTTTCTCAGGTGTATATCTGCAAAGAAAGTGTTTACCTCTTTGCTGGGAGCAGCTGGGCATTGGATAGGAGGAGAGAGAGAAAAGTTAAGACAAATGATGGGACTGGCCACACAGCAGAGACTTGAAATTTGCCAGGCAGAGCAGGGAACAGAGGTGCAAACAGTTGTAGGAAGGATGGAGGAAAAGGTTGCTCTGTTTTATTCCTGTTATTTTTCTTCTCTAAGGAACAGTCACTTCTGTGGCACTGTTTGCAGTAGGCAAGCTATTGTAAGCTAGCTGATCTGAGAGAACACGAGGGAGAGACACAGCAGGCCAGAGAGAGATTTGTCTGTAGTCTTTTCTTATTTTCTCATTTCTGGTACATTCAGAGGTTTTTTTTTTCATGTTATGTATCTGGTTTTCCAAATTAATCTCTAATACAGCTCAGTCTAGAGAAAAAAAATAGATAAAAAGGAAAAAAATGTCTTATTTTGAATTGCCTGTAAAGATCACCTGAAAGAAAGAGAATGAGAAGATTTGCTTCCAAACTGTTGCTGGATCAAGTCTAGTCATTGTCAAAAAAGAAATAAAATAAAAGGAGTTATTAGGGATGCTATGCAAAATTTTCCAGATGGCAAAGCCTCAGGAACTTTTAGCCTGATTACAAGCAGTATGAATAACTGACTCTGATGGTTACCAAGACAGCAGCCACCACGTTTGGTGACCTTTCCTTATCATCAAGTGGGTTTGTTGTAGATGTAAATGGAGAATACAGCCAGACTTACTGCCAGTGTTTTGGGGGATTTCAGGTTTCCCACAGGGAACTGACTACTGAAGGAATTTTTTTTTCTTTGATAAATGGATTTTTACCTGAAACTTTGGGGTGGGTGTCAGGATATTATCTTGGCATCTATCCTCAAAAATCCAAATTCTGTGTTAGCCAGTTTAGTGCTATGTATAGTGAATGAGTTAATCAGGAGCAACCAGGCATGTCTGACGAACAATAACAAGCATGATTACTTGGAAGGTGTTTTCTGCATGTGGCATTTAGATATTTTAACAGTGTACATGGAACAGTTTGAAGTACCTTACGTAACGCACTGTGGGAACAGTGACGGTATAGACCCTTAGTAAGGAAATATCTAGGATAATGACAGCTACAGGTGAGTAACTGGGTCCAAAAATGCCTCTGAAAAAATCTTAACATATCACAGTGTATGGGTAGATGAATATTCTAAGAATAGGACTGTGGAGTCAGAATGCATGTGGATATCTCTCTTTCCATAAATGCTGGATTTAGGGAAATTTTCTCAAAGTTATACTCTCACTGGACCTGACCTTTTTAAGACTGAAACAAACTTAAAATACCAAATTCTTCTACCTCCCTGTGCACTACCTCCAGTAATTTCATAAGGGCAGGCAGGTCTCTGACAGGTATTCGAAGTAACAAGGTTATTTACCTTAGCTATATACATGACATCTGAACCATTAAATTATGAATGGATTTTAAGTATTTTCTCAGAAATGTAATTACATCTTCATTTAGGTATAGACTGGCAATTAATGTGAATGAAAATTCAGGATGATTTTATATGATTTGCAGCTAGACAATTCAGTGAGTTGGGTAGGGGATGATAATATCTTCTCCAGTTTTTGTGTGTAGCATATTAGAATGAGTTTGTGGCTTAAAGCCTTTTCCAGCCATCTACAAACAGTAATTTTCATTCACTGTCATTAGGACTGAGTTTGATATGAGGTCAGCAGCTGATTCACTAAGTACCTTGACCTCCTTTCAGTGTCTTATTTCAATACTAAATTCTGTCCTTTTTATCCTTTGTTCCATCAGCTGAGTTGACATCTTTGTTCTGTGTATGTGTAGAGGCTTTTCTACTATTTTGTGGGTTTGTTTAATCAACATACTCCCTTTTATATGTATGTTTGTGTGTCTATTAATACATCTTTCTACCTACAATCATCAAATTCTCTTGACCTAATACTTAGTATATTAACTGTCATTTCGTCTCTAGAAGGTAAAGATAATGCATCCCATGCAAGAGCTGAGCTCAGGTCTCACAGGTGTGTGTATACATCTGTATTAAATTGCTTGATACTTAGAAGGGATCCAGAGCCTTTCCTGCAACTTCCTTTCATCCTGTAACAGAATTGTGACAAGCTTGAAATTTATGTTTTACAGAGAATTTGTCAAATTGACTTTCTATTTGAATTCCAAATTGGATAGGTCATACCGAACATTTTTTTTTCTGCAATTTTTATTTTAAAAATATTTTGAAAGATGGGAATGAAATCTATACAAGGTTGACAGCAATAGGGAAATCTGGCTTGACATTATTTTATCATAATTTACCAGTCAGCCTATATTTCATACTTTTTTTTCCTCTGTATGTCATAACATTTTTTACCATATGAATATGCATTACACTTACTCTTCCAGTTTATTTTATTATAGATTGTGATGTTCAAAGGAAAATTTTATTTTGGGTATTCAAAGTTTTGATTGCCTAGGCATTTTTTTGGTATGTAAAATCAGTCTTACTGAAGTCAGCTCTACTTTGTTTGAAGGTAATAGTTGTTCTTTTTTATTATATATATCTATTGTTGTATTAATGAATATAATTTACATTATTGAACCTGGTAATTCTTTGGGTGAGTTCACAGCAAGGGCACTTTGGGCTGAATGAAAAGTTGTAAAACTTTAGTCAATAAACCAATTAATGTGTCAACAGTGTACGCTGTTAGGCAGCAGTGCAATGCTGATCATATAGCAGTCTCTAATGTTTAATCTGGAAGAGGAATAAGATATCACTCTCCTTTTTTATTTGTGCTTTAAAAAAAAACGGTGTGAGAGTAGTGGAAAGTAAGAGCAAGTTTCTTCGAATTATTCTTTCAAATAAAGCACTTTTGAATAGGTCCTAGCTTTAAAAAAACAACAACAAAGATAAACAGTGAAAATAGTGTAATTTAAGAGATTGCTCCAGCTTCTTAAAATGCAATTTGTTTAGGAAATTAAATGCCTATTATAATATTTTGAGTGCTATTAATGGAATTAAGTGAGGTTTTTATTTTCAGGAAATGATAAACTGTGTTGCAGACTATGCCACACCCTGCAGTTTCTCTCCCCCCTTGTTTTAAGATTAAGAGCCTCAAGTATCATTAACAATCAAGGCAGGCTTTCCTACAGGAACAGTATCATTACAAATAAGTAGCTTAGCACTCTGTGCACGTTATTGCACAGAACAAATCCTAGCACTGATTTGCGAGCTCTAAAACCCATTAGAACACAGGCCCCAAAAGGGGCAAATCACTGAAAATGTACTAATTATCGGTCAGGCTCTTCAGAAAGACTCTGGGTCAATGCCAGGCATTTTTAACATTTTCAGTAAGTTCAGACTGAGTTTTCTGTTTGGTTCTCTCAAAGACACTTGTAGGTGGAGAATTTGTTTCATGCTTGTGTATATTAAAACCTTATGGATTTATGTGATGTTTTGTGTTAAAAGCAAATCCATATTTGGTGAGTTCCAGAGTATTGCTGGAATAGGAAGGGCTATCACACTGTGCCATTTCTGAAACCTATATTCAGCCTGTGCTTGAGTCTTGAACCTGGCCCAGGTTGTATCACCATTGTTACTTGCCTGCCCATTGTCAGGGAGCTGAAAAGCAGTCAGCGTAAAATAATAAATGAGTAAATGTTTACATCGATGTCATGCCTGGTGCACTGCAGACTGTCTGGGGCGGGGAGCTTCTCTGTGAAAAATGGACAATGTGTGAATTTATGGCTCTGTCAGGTCATTCTCGTGTCTAAGGGAATGGGTATAGTGGTTATCGACCAGCAGAGAATTTATATCTAGGATTGACTATCGTTTTTCAGTACAATGGATTGTTTCTTACACGTCTCATAAATAATGTGCAGCTTTTCATTCAAACTGATGAGTATACCAAAAAGTTGTATTTTCTGCTTTCTTTCTGCTTGGTGTTCAAACAGTGCTGACATCTTGCCACTTTCTTCTGCTGCTTTTATATCTATGAGGCCTGAGAGAGAAAAGAAGATAAACAGCTATAGAAATGCCTACTAGCTTATTTTTTTTAAGCAGTCAGTAGCCATCTGTTAAAGGATGTGTACTGACACTGTCTCTCATCCTGGCTGAGTCAGTGGTGATGGGAATGGTTCTCTACACTTTGGCATCCCAGGCTGAAGATGTTCCAGGAAGGTGGTAGAAACTGAAGCTTCCACTAAGTAAATGGGATGTTGGCTTCAGTGAGACTTAATTCATTTTTACAGTACTGGATAGTCTGGCAGCGGTTTTAAAGCACATATTCCTTCAAATAAGCTATTCATTCATGTTTGAACTGACAAAAGCAACCACTCACGGTCAGGTAAGTTTGTTCTATCTAACTAGAATAAATCCACCGTTTACCTTCTTTGTAGGAAGACCATAGTCATCCACCACTCTTTCTTTCAGCTATGCTTGTGAGAGCAGGGGAGAGTGGGAGAAGACGGTGCTTCAAATAGTCATAAAAATTCTTTGTATGCTTTTCCAGCCTGCATTCTTCGTTTGTGATCAGGCTGCACACAGGAATTGGTGGAACACATCGACCACAAAACTTGTGGCTTTCTAAGTTTCGCAGGCAAATCAGATGTCAGTATTAGGGATATGGAGCCTCTTCTGGTATGACTATCCTTCTGTCCTCTTCAGAGCCAAGATAGTGTTCATTCCTTTTCTCTGCTAACCGTGTTGGACCCCAGAGCTCTCTGCCCACTCAGTGCTTGTCTAGAAAATGTGTACTTTGGCAGGCCACACTGGGGACAGTACTGCAGCTTAATTCCCAATTTAGTTTGAAGTGAGTCAGCTTTGCTTTTGCTAGGAGTGTAGCCATGAGAAGCATGGTGGCAGCTATTTGCTGAAGTACTTACTCAGAATCTCCTGGACTGGGCAGTCCTTAATGGACTGATATAATGGATACACTCTCACATCAAATGTGAGTGGTAGGAACTGTTGTACAGTTTACACCACAGTGGTAATAGGTCTCCGGGGATTTGCACCTCACAATGCGCTGAGAGCTGGGCATGACTTCTTTTTTTGGGGGAGAGGGGATTGATTTTGGTTTGTTTGGCTTTTAGGGGTATTTTTTTGTTTGTTTGTTTGGGGTTTTTGGGGTGCTGTGTTTCTTTTGGTTTTCCCTTCAGCTTCATTCTTCCTCAGAATAAAGATGTACCCATTCTTGAAATGTAAAACTATACCCTATTGTGTTCCTTTCAGGAAGAAAATTCCTTTCTACTGATTTCTAATGCTTTACCTCTACTATCATATGAATACTGCAAGTACTGCGTGGGCTTATGTCACAATGCATTCCTCTTCATAATAAGAGCAAATTTTGTTTAAAAAGGCCTGAAGTGGATAAACAAATAGGTTTTTTCTTAATCTTTATTTTGGTCTATTTTAGTATTCTTCAGGTGTGTTTTAGCTGCTGTATATTAATTTGGATTTTTCTTCCGCTATGTCTTTGTGGAGGCAGATTGAGGTTGAAGTAGTAGTAGATCACCAATCAACACTAAAATATTTTGCCTGGATTTTGAAGTCTTAATATCAGGGTTAAAGGATATTTGGATTAGGTTTGGTTTGAATTATTTCTTCCTTCTATTTGAGGGAAATACAATTAAGGCTGAAACAAGATCTTTTTTGCTTAATAAGGAGAGAACAGTGTATCCGATATGTGTATCTTTATTCTCAAAGTCTCAGAAGTGAATTCATTACAAGGGAAGCTAAAGTAGTGATTTGGTGATAAGGCAGCATGCTTCTACATGGAAGATTTAAGTTCAAATTTACAGCTTTTTCTTCATGCTTTGGAGCAGCTGCTAATAAGCAGACATACTATAATTTCTTCACCATTTTCCCCTTGTCATACACTGAATTGCAGTAATTGAAAATTGATGCAGAGCCTCTGGTCAAAGAATGAAACCTATTCAGGAGTTTCTGCACTGAACACCTCCTATCCCACGGCAAGGGATGCTAATAGAAACAGTAAAGAAGTGCAGGGTGAAACTATTTCTGAATGCAGGTCCGATGTTAGCTGTGTGAGACATTTTTATGGTTGGATTTGGGGTTTGTTTTTATTGTATTTTCACTTGAAAAGAGAACTTAACTGTAGCTGAGCAGTAATACTTCACCAGGCTTTGCTCGACATAGCCTGCTAGGCATAGTTCCCTTGGGAACAGCATACTCCCCTCAGATGCCTCTGAGCAGCCAAGGTTTCTTTTCCTTGACCTATGGATTTGATCCCAATCTACAGGGATCCTGGAGCGCAACTGATACTCTCTCCCTTGATCCATCTGAAAGCATGTCGTGTCTCTATACAGCTGGTGGGCTTAGACAATGTATACACATAGAAGGCTCAAATAAAAATCACTGACCTTGTTTGCTTATTCTAGCATGGTCTTTTTTATCCATTATGGAACTGAGATCAAATGCACAGTGGTGCTGAAAGCAAAAAGCCTGTCGTGGACAACCAAGGGAATATGTGTCCAGTGACGAGGATCAGTAGAAGAGTTGCATCTGATTAATACGATGCAGAGTTAAATATGCCTCAAGCTCCCTTAAGTTTGAGTGACAAAGAAGCCTTGCCATTCTTTGTGAGCTTCATCCTTTATGAATTGGTATACATTTCACAGCACAGTACTTCCTTTCGTATCCCACATGCCAGTGTAAGTTTTCTGTCTAATCCCTTGGATTCTATCCCTGTGTCTAAAACGCATCCCATAAGCTCAGTGAGAGCTTACATCCAGTATTTTGAATAAGCAAGTAGGATTTCTTCAATAGTACTTCATTTGTAAGAATTTCCATGCATGGTACTGTGGTCAAAATTGTGTTGATAGCCCATAAATTTCTCAAGAGAAGAAAGATTATGTGTTCATGATTTACACAGAAAAATTATTCTTCTTTCTGCTGATATTTTCTTGTGGGTTGGGTTTTTGTTTGCTTCCCAATAAAAAAGGTTATGTATTTAGGCATGGCTGTAAGTATGTATATTTTTAATTGTGTAATAGATATGATGCTGTGACACTCGAAAATTATATGCTGTGATAAAGCACTGAGCTGAGATCTGGTGCTTGGTCTCTTAACTTCTTTAAAGATTTTGAATAAGCCTTGGTAGCTCACTTATCTCTATAATTAATTTCACCTCTGAGAAGTAAAAGTGATTCTTACTTTTTCTCTTCCTTATATATAGCACTGTTGAATAGATGAGAGAAAGATTTTTTTAAAAGAATATTTCTATTAAACAAATTGAGATAGCTGTATCTTATCTGGGTTTTCAGTTAATCCTCTAATTTACTCAAATGAGATTATTAAGAGTAAGAAAGTCCTTTTTCACTGTTGTAAAACAGTAAGGAAAAATAAAGTCTTTTTAACTATAATAAAAGTAGGAATCAGTATTTCAAATTTTTTTTAAAACAGAGAGCTTTATTCTTGCATTGGTATGAGGACAAATCTTATTTTTTTTCCCCTTTTCCAAAGTCAAATTCACTTTTCCATTTGTATCCCGTTGATCACGTTGAGGTTTACCCATAAAAACATAATGTTTGCTAAGATTAATGTGTATTTGCATGATATAGAGCAACATATACATTTTTAATGCCTTGCATTCAAATTATGGCTTAGACTATTTTTATACCTCTCCTTACTATGAAACTCATGCCGTTTCATCCAGTGAGTGATTCAGTCTCTAAAGTCTGGCAAAGCAAATAAACATCTAACAGCACAGTGAACAACAATGTTGTACCTTTCATAACAGCAGTGTTACCTTTAAATCACTAATTTGTCTTTACAGGGCTTGATATAGAATAGTGCATTGTATTCAGTCTTGGTGCATATTGTTACTAGAATGAGTATTCAGGCAGCTTAGTAATGAGTAAGAGGAAAGCAAAGTTCTAGCATGTTGTCCCAAAACCTACTGGGTAAGTTGCTAAATAATCGAATAGTGGGGTAAGATCTGGGAACAACTAATGATTTCTAAAATGGAGGTTCTGCCCCAGCTGTGTAAAGTGGACAGTTTCAGGGTTTGACAGCAGCTGGAAAGATGTTTTTTAAATTGTGGTTTTGTACCAGGACACACACTTTTTACCATAAAAATGTATTTTCTTTACCTATTAAAGTACAAAAACTACTTCGACTGCCAGTGTAGCTGCAAATGTACATATAATTTTCAACATACATTTTCTTTTGCCTCTGAATGTGAACAAAAGTGGTTTCAGTGACTTGAACTAATGGAAATACCCCAAAGTAGGATTTGGATTATTATACGAATTCTTAATATTATTCTGAGAGCCAAATAAAAATACCAGAGCTAAACTTCCAAAGATCTTTCATCCTATTTGACAATAACAAATGAATGCTTCACTTTCTAAGTTTTGGGGCATGCAAAATTGAGGCTTGATTATCTTACGAAAAGCACCTATTCTATATGCTCAGTGATCAGCATTATTAATGTTGTGTCTGCAGTAATGGCTATAAACGCTACTATTATTCTAAAATAAAAAGAATAGAATGATTCAGTTTGAAGGAACCCACAGGGATGATCTAATCCAGCTGCACGTTGGATATAACTTTCTGATATAACTTTGGCTGATTCTGAGACAACTGGGTAAATACTTAAAATAGGTAAAATCATTATCTAAGAGGTAAATATTCATAACGTGATAGAGGTCATATATCTACAGATAGTATTTGCAAGAGATGAATTTCATACTAACTCAAAATTCAGGACATCTATCTGCTGGCAAGGCCAAATTGCAGAAACAGTTTCTAGCTAATTGGAAAAGAGGAACAAATCCAGCAGGAAACTGTTTACCTCGCACAGGTCACAAAGATACTCAGCTAAAGGCACTGAAATACTTTTGGTACATGCTGATATAAAGATTTCCTAAAATCAGGCAAGATTTTGAAAACTAGAGATAGATTTTTCTTTTGAATTTTTG
This sequence comes from Rhagologus leucostigma, assembly GCA_013397725.1. Classification (NCBI taxonomy): domain Eukaryota; kingdom Metazoa; phylum Chordata; class Aves; order Passeriformes; genus Rhagologus; species Rhagologus leucostigma. Next base: position 1,481,948 of record VZTD01002387.1, read on the forward strand.
GTGAGTTTTGGTTGAATAATAGCTTATAAAAATTCCAATTCTTTGTTATGGAAGATCAATCCTTGCCTTGCATTAAAGAAACTCTTTTGATTTTCATGCATGTCAGAACCTTCCTAATCACTGCTGCAGTAAAAGCAACCTTACTCTTTTCTCTCTTCTCTCTTTTTTTTCCCTGAAATATTGTAGTTCTTATCTTTGTTTCCACGCCCATGTTGAGGGAATTTCCTTTCACCTACAGGAATTTCTGTGATTCTAAGTGCTAGTGGAAGACAAGCTTAGATTGGATGTTAGGAAGATATTCTTTTCTGTGGGGGTAGTGAGGAACTGGAACTGGTTGCCCAGAAAAGCTGTGGATGCCCTGTCCCTGAAAGTGTTCAAGGCCAGGTTGGCGTGGTCTAGTGGGAGGTGTCCCTGCCCACAGCTGTGGGGTTGGAAATAGATGATCTTTAGGGTCCCTTCCAACCCAAACCATTTTGTGATTCTGAGATTCTACAGTAAAAAACCAGCAACCTTAATTTAAAAGACCAGTGGAGGTGTTTTGGAAGGTTTTCTTCTTAAAGTGATAAAGGAGTATTCAGTCAATCCTTTCTGCTAGCATTTCTGTATAATGCTGAAACCTTAAGCCATTGAAGCTGTTCAGAAAGTGGCTGGGACTATACCTATTCAAAAGGCAATTCAAAAAAGCTTAAAATACAAGAGAAGCGTAATTGTGAGGTTTTTAAGGTTTTTTTGCTATTTATAAAAAGTTATTTTATTTTCTTTTGTACTGAATTTTTTCTTTTTCATCTAAGTTTATGCTGGTAGCTGATTTTAGTTTCTGAGGTTCTGCTTCAGTGCTATAGATTTTTATGTAAAAGAAGAGTCACCAAAATTTAGAATTTTGAAAATCTACATTTCATGTCATATTTGAATCACTTTTACTAAAATATAAGTTGTTTTCTTTTTTTATTTTTCTTCTGAAACAAGTCAAAAATGAAAGGGTGGCTTTGAAATCAATTAATTCGTAGTATGATTTTACTTTTCTCAGTGAGTAAAAATAGAAGTAATATCTTGGTAAATTTTTTTTTGTTTTCTTCAAGAAGACATTTTGGAACAGAATAGGAGATTTAAGATGCTTAGAAAGCAAATATCGCTGTAAGTCTATAAATCTGTAAGTCAACAGATTTTCAGCAGGCTATTTCCTTGTAGAGCCTTCCAAGGCCATACGCTGAGTCGGTGTGGATAGGCGGTGTCTCACCTGCCTAGCATCTTTCTGGAGTAAATAATCTGAGCCATTTTCCTTAGTGATGCTTATGAAATGCTTTGTTGTGCAGGTAGAGAAATAGCATATTTTGTTGCTCTAAGGGAAGCTGAAGGCAATTGTGTTGCATCAGATTTTGGAAAGAGGATTTTATATGAGTCCGATATCACCTGCATTCAAAGTCAGAGATCTTTTGACTTTCAGTTCCTCTTCCTTATAATAACTTCTATGAATTTGATTACTGAGTCTTTTATCTCTGGCAACTTTTGAGATAGCGTAATGTTTTGTCAAAAGCAAGTGGAAAATCTTAAGATGTGCCTCCAGGTGCTAGTCTGGCAAGAGTGTAAGTCAGTATCTGTGTGCAGTACAGACAGCTGGAGATGGAGTTGTGGGCATGGAGGAGAGGTCTGTTGGTGCCTACTGAAAGTCTATACAAGCATATAGAAGTTCTAATCCCTAGTCAAGATGAGAAGTACCATTGCTTTATAACTGTATGTTGCACTTTTTGGTTTGTGTTGTTTCAGTTGGTTTTGAAAATTAATTACACAAACATTTCAGTGAAGTGATTTTTTTCAGAATCAGTGATCTCCCACACGTGGACAACCTGAAAATAGCTATTACACTGGTTTGATGGACAGGAACACGATAGGAAAACTTAGATTAGCTTGGAATTTCCAGTTAAATAATATGACAGTTAACTTTTAAGGCCAGTGACGTTAACCCAATGGTGTATTAACAAGAGTGACTTCAAAGAATATGTGACATGTCATTTCAAATACTTTCCCCAATGTCCAAAAATAAAATCTTCTCTATGTTTGCATATGCTGAGTAAAATTGAATCCCTAGATAGTTTGTCATTATTCATTCTTGTGGAAACTATTGAAACTCCTCTTACTCTTCAAATTTAGCACAAGATCTTATGCAGTTTAACACTGCTCTGATTTCATCACTGATATATTTTTGTTTATCAATACTTTATCCTTGTTCTTCAGTCACTCTATAAATAATGGATTTCAGAAAGGTTTTGAAAAGTGAAAACTTAACATTGTTCTTTGGAGGGTTAATTCTTTCTGTCCCTGTGTCCTCTCTATCATGCTCAGTCTGAGATTTATTTTTGAAATACAGCACTTGAAAGTGTTGCTGTGAGGCTTATACCATGCTGCCTGTTCCTCCTCTCTCTGTGGGAAGTCCTGGTTAGGCCTCAGGCTTGTCTCACACATGCACCAAATTGTCATTCAGAACAAGAACACAATGATCTACTATTGCTCAGTGTTAGCTTACGTTTTGGTATCCTTCAGTTGGAAATGCTTTAATTCCCACTAACTTAGTGTGTATTTTTCATAGAATCATAGAAATTAGGATCCCTAAAAGCCAATTGGATTGTGCAGCATCAGCTTCAGCTATAACAGCAATTTTCTAGACTGATTTGAAAAAGTGAAATCTCAAATCAAGCACCTTTTGCCTTTCATCTTATTAGACTGTGGGGGGTTTTTGAGTCTGAAATCTGTTTATCTTTAACTTTTCTTTCTTTTATTTCCTTGATTCTTATATTTAGCCTTCAAACAGCTTTTGTTATGTGTCTTAACTGTTTTTAAGTTTTAAGACTTCAAGGGTTTTATGCCTTCAGCTTAGAGGTTGATATTGCGAAGGCATAAGAACAAGAGCTGAAAACATTATTACATATTGAAATGCTTGGAACAGGGATGAGATATAATTTTCCTGTCTTCAAGGGAATTTACAGTTAGTATTACCAACTAAATTAATCTGCATGTGTATTTTAATGCACAAAAAGTTTTATTTAAAAAACAAGTACTTTCACAATATATGAAGCAGTGTGCAAAACTATCAGCTATTAGTCGATATTTTAAAGTTGTCATATATTTTGAATTCTCTAGTGCTGACGAAATGAGATAATTTACGAGGCAATTTGCAGTATGGCATAAATATATGGCATTCATCAGATAAAAACGGTTGCTGAGGAATTATACCATATTTAGTAGCATTAACTTTTTTGCCCTTTACCTAATGGCATAAAAATGCTTCTGGAATGAAAATAGTTTTTTTCTTGAAATATATCCTCCATTAATATTGCTTGTAATTTCTGTTATGTATCACCAATTATATCCTGGCACTCTGCCTATCATAGTGGATGTGCAGTTAGAGTTGCAAACCCATTTAATCTAGAAGACCTGGTGGCCTGGAACAGTGCATTATATTTACAGCAGAGAGAGAGAGAATTTAGGGAGAAATGCAATTTTCCAGAAACTCTTGCTAATGGAGATTGGATGCCTACCAGAAATGATGCTAAGGAGATCTGAGCTATGAGAGCAAGAGAGAGAGAGACCTTCTGCTCAGTTGCCATTCAAGCTGTAACCTGCTATGACAGTTGTCAACATTGCCCTTTCTGATTTCTCCCAGTTGTATTCCATTTATTATAAGCACATCAAAGAGATGCCTGCTGGGGAATCCAGAGGAGAGTCACTGCAGGAGGCTGGCTAACAGATTTAGTCAAAAGCATCCTTGCCCCCTGCTATGAGCAATAATTTAATGAGCACTTCACAACAACAATATCAAAACAGGTATGCCCCTTGCTTTCAGTGGAGGGAAAAGGTGAGGAGAGTGGGCTTCCAAAAGGCATTGCATGGTTTTTTTGGTGCTAGAATTTGGGCCCCTGTCTTTTTGTCTTGTTACAGTGAGCAGAGTGCAGAATTAAGTTAAAAGCTTGACCTGTTACCCAAGATGCACGATGTTTGAAAGCAGACAAACACTACAAGGTTTTCTTACTGACTCCCCAAAGATTTTTTTTTCTCTTTGAAAATAAGAGGTAAGAAGGCCTGTATCTAAGCAGGCAGTGTGTGGTTTTTTGTTGTTTATTGGTTTGGGTTTTTTTAAATTTTAAAGGGAAGATAGATATTACTAAAGCAGTAGACAAAAGGTAATGTATAAATCTCAAACTTTTTTGTGGAATGTAAGATAAAAATTAGTGGAATAAAGCAATACAAGGCCTACAATGTATTGGAAACATGTTTAAATGAAGGTAGTAATTCTACATACAAGATACCTGAGTGGCTTTCTCCTGTTGGTTTGGAGTAGGGATAATTTCCCCTCTACCAGTACAACCTCTTGCAACTCCAAAAACATATACAGCCAAAGAATCACAAGCTATTTATTAGAATAAAACCGTTTCTTGTCTGAAAGCAGCTGATCACATCTGTGGTACTTGTTTGAGGGAGCAATTAAAAGGACACTGCTGAAAAGTACCTCGTAGCCTCAGTTGAAGCAGTGGGGCTTCATGATGGAGTAATTTTCCAAATATCATGCAATGGTTGCTCAGAGGTATCTCCTCCAAACTCAGGTAAAACAACTAAATGACTGCTAAAAGAACTGCACAAAATGCACACATGCACAGGAGAATCATCCACTGAAGTACCAAGAAAATAGCATTACCTGGTGAAAGGCTGTGTAGTTTTGTTATATTTTGCAAATCCAGTTAGCTGTCTAAAATATAGATACATGTTAATCCCTAGCACACACTTCACAGGGACAGACCTAATTATTTAACTTCTGAGCCACAAAATTATCCTTGTATATGTCCTATAGGCTTCTTATAGATCAGTGCCTGTCTTTTAGATTATTCACTAGAGTTTACAAAATCTGTTGTTCTATGATCCTAATTTAGTTTCTTTTTCAAAGAGAAACTGTAGGAGGCCATTACCAGTACACTAATATGGGGCAAGCTGTTACTAATATCAAATCAGAATTCATTAAAACACAATGCTGGAGATATCAATCCTTTATTAAAGTCAGGTTATGCCAGTGCATTTCTGTCAATGCAGAAGGTGAATAGTTCACTCAGGATTTCTAGTGCAGTTGCTCATAATTAGCCTACAGGATGTTGAATGTCAGTTTGTTACATATTTATGCCCCAGGGGTCTGAAATTTTAGTTTAACGTATCATATAATGGACCGTCCTGTTATATCCTGCCTTGTTTCCAGTTTTTCCTTTTCTTCCGGTGAATAAGGAAATCTCTTTTTTACTTACTTACCAGAAAGCCTCTTTTTATGCAAACCAGCATTATTGAAATGAACTTGATCAATCTCATTTTCTCACTTTTTCTGGGTCCTACTATGACTTTAAGCTTCAGAGAAAACAGACAGCTGGCTTTGTAGCTTGTAGGAGTGTAGATATCACTGAAGTCTAGATAACATTAATGTGACTGGGAGTTAATTTGCTTGTCTACGTGCTCTGCATTGTGGGGTGCATCTTTAGGTAAAACAGTTGTGCTGGAAAAGCAGTCTGCCTTCAGAGCTGGGTAGTATGAATAAGAGGAGATAAGAGGATTCACAGCCAGAATAATTTCTAACTGATGCTGTTAAATCTTGATTTAGGATATTTCTGCACAGCTTGGCCCATGCTCACAAAATGAAACTGGTGGACTGTGCTGAGATCATAGGCAGTGATTAAACATTTATAGTTAACGTAGTATACTATGATATTGCTGCTGCCCAGAGGCAAAGCATTGTAATGCAGATTCAGTACTGCTGCTGCAAGAACTCTAAAACAAAAGGGGACTTAGAGTGTCTTCTTTGGTACTAGCTCCTGGCTGTTCTCAAAACTACGTGTGTTCCTCTCTTCTTTATTTTAGTAGGAGGTTGGGGGGGAAAAGTAAGTGAAAGCTGCTAATAATGCTTCAAAACCTGCACTTTCCACCCTTTGCCTGTCCTTTGGGTCTGTCCTCTGCTTCAAGTTTACTTCTATGTATATTAGGTTACTCTGCTTTTGTAAACTGGTTTATGTAATTAAATTCTGTAGCCCTAATGAAAGCCCAAAACCCTGTGTAGCTGTGCTGGTGGTGATGGCCCAGTGGCAAGACAAGTAGATTAATTAGAATGTCTGCTGTTAGAGGGCCAGAAATTGTTGTAGACTTTCAGATTTTAGAAACATTCCTGTCATATCTACAATCAGTTTAGGTGTATGTATGACAATCATGTTTAGAATGGGTGTGTGCATCTTGTTTATTTTTAAGTGATTGTAAGAAATGATTTCTTGACTGCCAGCAGCAGCTGATATCATTCAAGAGTCCCGTGTTTTGCTTTGTTTGTATTTATTTGCATACGAGAGACTATTGTTTGCATAATAAGACCACTTCTAGTTTAAGTCCCTGTATAGCTGAATGCACACACGTCTCAGCGTGGTACTTTTATTGTGCTATGCTGAGATCCAGTTCAGCTTTCTCTCTCACAAAGTGTTGACTTGGTAATGTTCATTGTTTCTGAAGAAAATAGTACGGTCATAGCAAAATGTTTTTGATGCTAAGTGGCATAATTTTTATGCTTTGAATTTCCTGATGCTGGCAGGGTGGTGGAAGAGGAAATGAGGGAAGGACTTACAGCCACAGATCATGACAACTTCATGATGCACATGGAACAGTTATTATAAGGAAGCACTAGTTTGCTGCAATAAATGGCATTGAAGAAAGAAAAATGATGGTCTGCCTAAGTCTTTTAGAGGATGGAATTCTAATATGAGTTCCCATGGGACATACAGAAAATATTTAAACCTTTTTTTAGTGTGCACTTACTGCTACAACATTGGAATTACACTTTTAAAATCACTTTGTAAGCATGTATACCATGTGCTTAGAGAGGGCTTTTATGATGAAATTACATAACCTGTGATATGATTAGCTAGTGCCATACTTGGGCCTAACAATTAATGTGACTTAAAAAGAAATACCTGCTGGGGAGGCACCTACTGCAGGGGTAATTATACATTCGTAAGTTCTTAATTCACATATAGCTGAATATAAGCATGTCTGAAAGCTGAGCATGACCTTTTCTCTGAAAAGGATTAGAGATTTTGACCAGTTTCTTAGAAAAAGCCATGGTCCGATTGGTCCCTGTATGAGATAAATGGCACCATCTCATTAACAGAAGTGCTGCTGCTTTCTTAACTGGTGTTTGTATTTTTTATGAAATTTAGCTCCTCTAAGAATTCCTTGAGCGGCAGCCGTGTTTCACAAGCACTTGACTCATGTCAGCATTTGAAAAAGGGAAGAAGAACACAGCTGTTGGCCAGTAAAATACAATTAGAGGCAACATCTTGTTTTAATGAAGAGTTTTGAAAACAGGGATGACCTTTAAAAGTTGTATTGTCTTTTTGCTAGCTTATGACAGAATCTGTAAAAGCCTGATTTCTCACAGCACAGCATCATCAGTTGAGGAGATTTGTGAAGCTTCTTGCTGTTTCTTATCTTGTTATTTTTTATCTTGCTTATTTCTTTCTGCTTTTGTGTTTATCCTATCATTCAGCATAAAGACAACTTAAGCTTCACCCACTGTGAGGAAAAGGGAAGAAATGCAAACCCACATCTACATGAACATCAGGATGTCAAAAAAAACAGGCATTTGTATGAGAGGAGGATTAGTGAGTCCTTTCTGTGGCCTGCAGAAAAGGAAAAGTAGAGATGGAGCAACCACAATACATAGAAAATGAAATTAGGGCCGTTATAGATTATGCCATTACAAAGTACGGGTTAAGGTAGGGGACTGGGAATAAGATCTGTTGGAGACATAGGAGTTTATCCAGTTGACTTACTCTTGACCTTAGGGAACTTTTTTTGTGGCTTGCTTTGCTTGACTATATCCTAATATAGGGTGGGTTTTTTTGTTTGTTTGTTTTGTGTGAAGGGAATTGGTTGTTTGAAAAATACTTTGAAATTTGATGGAGCCAAATGACTCTTACTGCAGGCAGCTGGCATCTTTTTCATACTTGTGTTCTGCTGAGAAACAGTCAAGGGCAGGTAAAAAGTAATGCCTTTCAAACCTTTCACTGTCTTGCAATGTGTGTAATCATTTATCGTGCTGTACTGTGAGTGTAAAAATGCTACTGAACTAGAAGAAAACAGCATTTTATGCTTGTTTTTTCCAGGTACAGATCACTACACAATGATCAAGACAGTAGCAAGTCAGGCTTTCCTGGTAAATACAGGGTATCCATACTGGACAGCGCGTGCTACTGTGCTCACCAAGTCCCTTGAGAAACCCTCTTTTTCCTTGAAAAAGACATTTCTTGTGGGAAGTTTCTAAGCAATCAGACACAACCTTCCTCTGTCTGTACAGCCTACCTCAGTGATGGCTTGAGATTTCATCTTGAGAGTGGAGTAGGAGAATATGGCATAATGGCTGAGATAATCATGCCTGCATTAGCATCGGTGGTTCATCTGATTTATTGCCTCCTCCTAGGTGTGTGCCAAACCTGGTGGCAATAAGAGTTAGATAGACTGTGCTACCTTTTGTTGAGCAGTAAACCTGAGCTTTCTGCTGCTTGCAGAGCTCAAGAGCCTTTTTTCTACCTAACATGCCCCTGAAAATATGACCTGACAGAAGAAGCAGTGCTTTCCTGCATCATCTTCACTGCACAGCACCTTGCATAATGATGTAAGAGTAAACTATTTGCATTCTCTTATCAACTAGAATCATTAAGTCGAGTTGGACTCCAGGTACAGTGGCTGGAAAGAGGCCTGGAGAGGTGGAATCCTACAGAGTCAGCAGAGTCTAGAAAGAAAAATAGTTTTCATTAGTCCCACATACTTTTTTTTTGTGAGAGGGTTTGTTTGTTTGGTTTTTTGTTTTGTTTTGTAGTTGTTTGTTTGTTTGTCTGTTTGTTTGATTGGAGTTTTTGTTGTTGGTTTTGGTTTGATTTGGGGTTTTTATTCCTGATTATAACATATCGTCTATATCTAGTGATCTTTTTCTATAAACTGTGAAGGAATGACTCCAAATGTGTGGGAAATAGCCTATGACATGAAGTTTTAACTCTTTGGTAACATTGTAATTAGCATCTGTATTTTAAAAAAAAAAGACAGACTAATTCCCATGAAGCTTCTTCAGTACAAGATCTTGTTAAAGACAAAATGTGTTTCAGCCTAAAGTCATAGTGTACTCTTTAGATAACGCAAATTTCAAAAGATTACCCAGGTGTATTTCAACCTAATGACCAATATATAGAGCAGATGCCTTTTCTATAATTGATTGTAGGTTTATTTTATTGACAAATAGTAGATCTATGTTGGGAGAAAGGCAGGTGATGGACACTGTTGGTCAAAGCACTGCTATTTACATGTGTCTTCTCTGTAAAAAACACTTTGAAGTTAGTCCTCTTGCTAATTCATTCACCCCTTCCTTAGAAGGCAGCTTTGAGAATGGCAATGATCAATTTGTGAGTGAATAATATTTTGGTTCTGTCTGGGTCTCAGACATGATAGGACCCCAGCCCTGGAGGTCGGATTTCTTTGGCTGATAGTGGACTCCGGTTCACTGCTTTCTGCTGTGATTCTGTGAACCATATCAATATCATTCAGAATAAAAGTGCTTTCATGTCTGTGATCTCTGACTGTGCTGTAGAATAACTTTTTTTTAGCCAAACTGTGCTTGGGTAGTTTGCTAAAATTTTTTTCTCCTCTTTTTTTTTTTTTTTTTTTGATCTTGTTTTGTATGATATCTGGCTATATAGCATGTTAGTTGCATAAATGGGCAGGCTTAGTTTTTATTAAGCTCTCTTAAGTAGCATAGCAAGAAATTCTCATTTTCCTTAAGAGTCATTGTATCGGGCTTAGCTAAGATTGAGTTTCTTATTTTCTCCCCTCATCCTGCTGAGAAGCAGAGTGATAGAGAGTTTGGGTAGGTACCTGGTGTCCAGCCAGGGTCACCCCACCACACTCATCAGTGCCCACTTACACATACTTTGTAAACATGTTTTTGAAAATTGTGTTCAAAGAAAAGGGTTGTACTTGCAGGCAAGTTTTTTAGTGTCTTTGTAAACTACATGTGCCAGAATAAACTGTTGTGAATTTTGGTGTGGAGAGAAAGAAAGAAAAAGGTTGCTACAAAGTTCTTTGCTTAAAGGTGTACAATGCAATATTTAAGGAGATGTTTCATGGATCACCTCACTCTCTGGATTAGTGGTAAAACCCCAGTGAAAGTTGGAGTCAGATTTCCAGCTGATCAGTGAAGCTTTCTGCCTGTGTATGAGAGAAGCGTGTGGCTTCATATTTTCAGTTACCTATGCCCCAGTAATACTGCCTGAGTTGGAACTGTACAGCTTTTAGTGGCAGACAGTGAGATGGCAAATTTAAATAGGGATGTGAGAGTTGATTATGAAAATGTGTTCCTGAGGAAATTGAAAAATTGGATAGTGAGAAGTCCTCAGATGGGAGATGGTTGTCAGTAGCTACAGGGATGTTTTAGAAATCACCTGTGCCGTGTTTGATCAATCTCTCCAAGCTCTCTGTCTGGGAAGATCAGACCTTAAAAAAGAGAATGACTTAAAATAGGAGGCAGACGAGAGGGAAAACCTATTCTGGCTGTACAGATAAAACTTTGTGGCTAATTTATTTTATTTCCTCAACAGCTGTAAAGGAACAGTTTGAGAATCTGCTAGACCAATTAAGATCCATGTGTGTACACATTCAATTTGTATTCTAATGTTGTATGTTTAGCTGTGTTAAACTGATATATGAGTAAATGCTCTTCCTTTGTTTTGTTTTTCTTTTTAAGAAAATCTAAGAGATATGACCAAGTTGAGTTTTACTTGTTTATTAGAAAAAAAAAAAGAAAATGAAAAGATACCTCTTTAAAACAAGCAGCATGTCTGTATAAAAAACAACCAACTTAAAAGAGGAAATTAAGTCAGTTATTCAAAGGTGAGATAACCTATAAATAGATACTGAAATTGGTGTTGAAATAATAAAGCTAAACAAAATAATGTCCTTACTCAAGTATCAGCAACCTCTAAACAAATGGTAAATTTCTCTTGGTTCCATACTGAAATATGTAGTTATTTTCTAAGCAGTGCACCTCAACTCACGGGAAATCATAGCATACTTCTTGCTGTAGAGCAGAATTCTGTTTTCTACAGCCCTAAGTAAAGCAAATAGCAACTACAGACAGCAGTAAAACAGGCAAGGGTGGTAATTTTTTCTGAGTCCAAGAATGACTTTTTAACTTTATGCTGATAAAAAATGCACTTTCATATAATACCAATGCTGAAAGGGTTTTTTTTGCTGATACATGGAGGTGGATTAGAAATGAATATCAGTGAAACTGTTACAGGCAGTTATTAACATCTCCATGACAAAGTATGTATTAGTATAACTGTATTGTATATATACTGTATTTTTTAAAAAAATCTTCTTTGGCTTTGTAGAGGTGTAATGCTCTGTGCATGTTGCTAGTAGAGAATCTTATCCTTAGGCGTGCAGTTCATTTATAAGGAAGTGAAATAGTCGCGTGTGGATGTGACATGAGTGCATATTTTTTTATATATGGGATTCTCTAATGAGACGTAGAAAATGTTGCTGTTTTATTCTTTCCTGCTTTAAAAGTGGTTGGGAGGAGATCTTGACTCCTGTGACTTGACTATTTATTTATTTTTTTTCTTCTAAGTGTGGTAGGCTAGGAGATGCATACTGTGTATCATGCCATGTTTTCAGTTGTCATTTTGAGATGATCTCCAGACAGTAAGGTCAGAAAAAAAATGTATGCCAAATGGGCCAGACATAAGGAAGATGGTCAGATGAATTAAAAATAGAATAAGTAGATAAATATTCCAGACCTGTAAAGTGGCGGGCTTTAATCTCTCAACCTTCTTTATTGCTTTTCTTATCCTCACATACTGAGTTCCTTTTGAACAAGCAGGTATACTGCACAGTATAAGAACTTTTCATTAAGATGTCAGTTAAGATTTATTCCTAGATCTTAAAAAATATCAGTATATTCATAACTTTATCATCTTAGGCATTAAAGATGATTTTTCATCAGATTTTGTCTCTAAAAATATATCTACAGTGTTTTTTATGTAATGACCATCACAAATATTTTTTAATTTTAGAAAAAACATTATTTAACTTGTACTTTACATCTCTTGAGAAAAAGTTCTGCTCAAACAGTTCTTAATTAGTTAATCTGAAAAAAATCTCGCTTTTTAAATGAGGAGTAGGTGTTACTAGCTAAACATTTCAGCTGCCTCATACTAGGAAAAATATGTTGCACATAAAGAAAGAAAGAAAAAGATTTTTTTCTCTATCTCTGCATATCTAGGAAGCATGTTTAGCAAACAGTCTTTAGATCAAACTTAAATTTGAAATGCAGCCACCCACCTACCAAAGCAGCATTAACTATTACTGAATTTGCAAAATTGCAGCATCTACTATCTGTCACCCAAGCCTCCCATGAGTGCCGCCTTACACAGACATGTGAGAGTTTTACTGCGCAAACACCATCCCTGGTCATTCTCTCATGTCGTAGATCTGAACGTGTTGACAGAATTTCTGCCCAAGGAGTGAAATTAAACACCTGGATTCTGAAAGTGTAGAGGATTCAGCACCCCGTCAGGGAAAATTGCCTAATTATGATATTTTCACATGTTCTGCATAAATGAACCATCCCCAGCAGCGTAATTTATAATCTACACTAGCTAAGGGTTAAAAATGTCTAGACAAGAAGAAGGTTATCCTAGAATGTTTTTTGCAAGCAGTCTCCTGTCTCTGATTCTCTCGGATCTGCTCCCTCTATTTCAATGACCCCTTTTGCTACAAATTTTTTTTTAATAGGTAGATTATCTCAAGTGCTGGTTCTAAGGAAATCTGTATATTTTTAAGACCAATAGTCATCAACTGTAAAGTACTGAATAGTTCAAGCACATGTTATTGGGTTTTTTTTGTTATGGTTTTGTTGTTGTTGCTCTTTTTTTATTTAAATATACTGGACCTTGCTTCTCAGAGGATAAATTAAATTCTGTACTAAGGAAGTGCAGAAGGAAACGTGATATATGTTGTTTACAACACTTACAAGTGGTGTGCCTCTATCTTGGCAAAGAGAAATTTCCTTTAAAAAACAGGATAGTGTGCCTACTCCATTCTTTACTAAATTCTAGTTTGACATGTTTATTCTCCCTTCTGGATCAGAGTTACATTTTACATAAAAGGAAACAGATTTATATTATGGGTTAAATGAAGATACACCTATGTGGAGTTTCAAATTCTAAGACTAGTCAGGATGAATGTCAAGCAGAACCTGCTTCTCTTTTATTCTAGAAGTGCTACAAAAGACAGTAACAATTCATTTTGAAACTGGAGCACCAACATACCTTTAAAGCTCATTTTAATTTGATTTGACAAAAGTAGGAGACTGCTTTGCTTGCAAGCTCATGTCAGCTTCTGTTTTACTGAGTAGAACCTAACTGGTTAAACATCAGTAGTTGCCACTGTTTATTGCTTTTTATGAGCAATGAGATCTACAGCACTGGACAGTGGAACAAAACTCTCTCTTCTGTCTTAAATGTAGGACACTAAGACTATGCTGTAAATCTCAGACCAGTAGCATTCAAACATACTGTAATTAACTGACTGACATTGTTACTGGATGATGAGTCTAACATGAGATTTAGGAAGATACAGGAGTATGGCAAATGTCCTAAACTGTTCAGTTTCCTTAGGTGAAAGGAGGATGCAGGCTCTCATCTCCCCACCAAATAATCTAAATGATGTTTTTTTAGATTAAACTGATACAATAATTCATTGCTTTGTCATTATAATGTAGCTACTTTTAAATATAATATTTTTATCTGAATAGAATAATATTCAGAAGATTTTTTTTTTAATTTTTTAAGTTTTTAGAGATGGATGCTCCACTGTGGAATTCAATGTGAAGAAAATTGATGTGTGTGTTTGTTTGGTTTTACTGGAATCCACCACTTCTTACAAAATCCATCCATTGTGCTATTCCACAGTTTGTATGAGTAAGTGCCTAGTGTGTGGTTTGAGGACTTCCTGGAGTGTACTGAAAATTATTTTCTCCCTGATCGTGCTTGTCTCAGTTTGTCCCTTGGTGTTTCAGGAAGTTTTCAAAAAAGATGGAGAAAGTAGAAAGCAAAACTGTATGCGAGACAGAACACGGAGAAGCCACAAGAAATAGAACTGATAGAATCTATTACAAATGTCTTAATCACCATATTCTCTCTCTTTTACAGCTTTGCTGTAAGCAGCTCTCTATGTGTAAAAGCTTAGGAATGTGCATTCATTAGCTTGCTGATATTCATAATGGGACACAGATGCAGTATCTCAAAGACAAAAGTCATGAAGGCTTGAATAGGTTTCTTCTGTTACTGGTAGCAGAAACTCCAGTGAGGTAAAAAATAGGAGTTATGACCTGCCATCTAAATACCATAAATGCACTAGTATTATGTGGTGCTTTCACTTTCAATGTATACTTGAACTTCTTCTTGACAAATTTATCTCTTCTTTAAGCACAATAACTTTTAAAACTTTTCTCACTTTGTAACTTGCTTAATTAACTACTTAAAGTACATTTCAAAACACATCTTTGAAGATAGGGATGTTTTAATTGTCTGTGGAAGTCAGAAGCTGAGGAAGTACTGAATATTAAATAGCAAATGTAGCGTGGTTCTGACATATGAAAGCTAGAAATCTTACTTTAGTCTTCCTTAGGAAAGGTTAGTAATGTGAAATTAGAATGTTAGTAATCTACTGTATTTTTGTTTCCAAAATGCATCTTGCACTGCCCAAGTTTCTTTTAAAGTGATAGTTGGTTGTTCATTTATTGAGATTTAAAATCAAACAAACCAAAATTAAAAAAAAAAAACAAAAAAAAAAAACCACAAAAAAACCCAACAAAATAATAATAATAAAAATCAAGAACAACAACAAAACCCCCAAAACAAAACAAAACCCCAAAAAAACCCAACCAAACAAACAAAGAAAATCCCCAAACCTCACAGCTTTCTTCCTTGTCTGGAGTCATGTTCCTGATGTAACAATCCAGTGACAGTAAGAGGTGATAGTGAATATTCATGTAAATGATTTCAGAGGAGAAAGATTAGTATGAAACCTTGGCAAAAAAGGAGTCCAAGTGACAGTGGGTAGAAAAGCCATAAATTCAGTAAAAGAAAAGTGAGGAAAGTTTTTATATTGCGGTGTTACCTCATCTGTTGCTCTCTACCCTTCTTAGGGCAGGATGTCAGAACAATTCATTTCTAGAAATTTATGGTTAGTAGATTGAGAGCTTTCAATACAAAGGAAGATTCTTTTTGGAACAGCTACACTTAAACCATAGCATTGTAATCAAATTCACATAGATGGGAGCTGTACAAAATATCTCTTGACCATTTTTTTCAGATAATGGAATTGAATTACTCTCTATAAAAAAACAATTTTAAAAAATCAGGATTGTTAACCTGCTCTTTAGCAAAACTGCATGCTTTGGTTCAGAAGTTGCAAATAGTCACCTCAATTCCTTGCAGAGCAAAAAGTTAAATATGTGACTGAGCTATTTCTGGGGTAGAGTCTTAGCTCCAACTGCTTTTGGAGATGAGCTGTATGTTCTTATGAATATCTAAAAAAATTTTTCCCTCTTTAGCTGTTAGCTGTTTTCGGACAAATTAATCTGCTTTTTTTTTCAGACTGAGACTCATTTGGTGTTAACTACTAAGATCTTTCACACAAGTATTTATTGCAGTAAATTATATAAAAATAATAATTTTCTTTCCGGAAGGGGAAACACTATCTTCTGCATGATCTCTGTAAGTTATTTACAAAGAATAAACTGTTATGCATTAGAAATTCATGACTCCCAAGAATTTTCCACTTTTTTTCTGCTGAAGATAATTAGAATTCATGTAACCAGACCTACTGTGAAAACAGTATAAGGTCTGAATAGAACAAACCTATTTGTACAGTAACAACAGTATTATTGCATGTATAAAAACTCAGGTCTTCATTTTAGTATTAAAAAGCAGAAAAAAAACACCCAGTATTAATGTCCCTGAAGGGCTGTCAATAAAGCAAATGCCTATGTCTATAAACTCATACAATCCCTTTGAGCATTAAGTAGTGAATGGGAATTTTAAGCAAGAAAGGATTTACTGCTTACATGGTAAACACAGGTAAAGATTTGACAAGACAGTGTTTCCTAGAGACAGTAACTTTCCTAGCCCTTCTGCATGGTTTTCTGAAAGCCTATGCATTAAAGCTGCAAAAAGATTGCTCCTGACAGCAATGTCCTTCATATTAGAGCACTGTCAAAACACGTGTGTATGTATATAAGGACAAGAAACAGCTGAAATACATCACTTGCTGAACATATTGCTGGGCATGCTCAATCTGGCTACGCAACTGCATAGCAAAGCTTAAGGCACTCACACAACAGATGTAGTGACTCTGGGCAGTGAATCTATACTGTTGGAATTATTATTTTTTAATAACTGTTAGTGAGGCTTGAAATATGTTGTTCATATTTTGGGTAAGGAGGAGAAATTAATCTTCTTAATCACATGAAGTCACATTCAACTTTTGCATTTTGACCATTATTGTTGCTCTGTACACGCTAAAGGATGGTGCAAGGTATTAAAAAAAATTGAAAAAAGAGAAATTAGCCTCTCTTGCATTCATTTTCTTATGTAATTTCATAACTTGTCGTTGTAGTCATTGAATCACGTATTTACTGCTTGAGGAGTTGCATACGTTATCATGCTGATTAGACAACAAAGAGACATGATTGAGTTTGAATGACTGTCGTATACCATCCAGGTGTTTACTCTTCCTTACTCAAGTGGGGATGGGAATCTATTTTTTGTCCATAATGAGAGGGACTTGTTTTAAATCTCTCCTTGAACCACATCTGAATGTCTGTTCTCACTCACTGGGAATCTGTACTGTGTGTACATTGATTCTCTTCATCTCACACAACTTGATGTTGTCACTTGAGTGTGTTGTCTTTAACTTCTGCTCCAGGAAAAACGTCCTAACATTTTTATAGTCAAGTTTAATAACCAGCAGAGAGATAAAATTCTAAGTCTAACTCATCTTGACAGAAACTTTGGAACACTTGTGAGAGATATTTGGATTAGGAGGCCAGTTCTTTTCTTTATAGGAATGTTATAATAAATAGCAATACATATAGAGATGGAATGGGCTTTAGCATTGTATGCTTTTGTAGTGCCTCCAATTTAAAAGATGTGTAATTTGGAAATACTTTATTTTGGACCTGAGAAGGCCTAAGAAATGTGGGTCCTTGTCTCAGACCTGTAGATGCATGAGTGAACATTAAGTTCTTGGATTTTTAAATGCCAAAAATGATTTTCCAATCTGTGCTTTGATCTTTTTGTGATTTGATTTATGGGCCTGTAGCATCAATAACAATTCAGAGTTACTCTGAAGCATAGTTAAGGGACAGACTTTCTGAGGGAAGCACTGAAATAATAGCTTACTCATTACTATACAAGATCTGTGTGCCCTACTTAACATGTAAAGAAACAACTTGTGTTTACCCTTGGATCTGATTGAGTTCTGGGATTCTAGTTGGGAACTGTAACAGCAAAAATAGACATTATGCCTTAAGTGATGCTGTTCCTATCTCTCCAGTGCAGATCCTTCTCTGTTGCAGACCCTGATTCCCATTTCCCTTTCCACCTCCATCAGATCCAGGAAAATATACTTGAGCCACCTGGTGCAGTGTATCTGCAGGAATCAATTTTCATTTCCCACTGGCATGTGAGCATCCACTTGCAAGGTGAGTCAGTGGAAGCCGGCTGCTCCTCCGTTGGAAGCAGCGCATGAATTACAGAGCATTACTGATGTGTTGTGGAGTGCGAGGAGGGAGCTCCTGTCTCGTTTGCCAGCAGTGCTACTGTAGAGAGCAAAAAGTCACATCAGAGTGCAAATGAGGGATTTGTATTACCAGCTTCCAAGCCTGTGAAGTGCATTGTGCTTTACTCTCTGTGAGGATGGAGAGTGTGGTACAGCCACCTGTCAGCAGCCTGCTCCTCTACGCAAGACTAGCTGGTGGAGTCAGTGTTCATCTGTGAAAACATCTGTGTAATTAAGCTGAATGCCGAAGAACATGAGAGTTCAGAAGATAGTAGAAAGTTTCAAATATACCTTTAGATAGAGAGATTTGATTATCACATGGTTTTTCCCACACTTGGCTACGTAACTCAATAGACATTGATCAATTGACAGGTGTGTACGCCAACAGCATTAAGGACTGTTATACTGAAGCTGGGATAGAAACGGAAAAAGGTGATCTTGTTAAAAGATATTTTCTTGTGAATACACATCATCCACACCTTCTGTTCAAATGAGAATTATGCAGCTTTCTAGTTTCTCTTCCCAGTTGCAGTTAAAAAAAAGAGTATGATTGGTACAAAATAAGGATTTAGATAAAATAATCCTATTTCTTCTTACGAATAAAAGTGTTTTCAAGTAAAAAAATGTATTCTAATTGCAGTAATAACTTGTAGGTGGTGCATATGCTCATTATATTAGTATTAGATTAAGTATTGGTATGGTAGGCATAAGATGAGAATACCAACGTGTGTGATGTGTAATTGCAATATGTTGGTTTTTGGCAGAATGTAATTTTCTATAAAATACCTACAGATGTTTTAAAAACAAACACGATTCTCAGAACACATGCTATTCTGAAGATTAAAAGTGCATACAGCTGTTGGGTCTTGGTATTTTTTTGTTTGTTGGGTTTTTTTTTCCTTTTAAATCACATCTTTATTTTAAGGGATTGTGAATGTCTTAAATCAAGGATCAAATTAGGGTTGGTGTTAATTGACAGTTTTTTTCTCATAAAGAAACCCATGAGATTTTTTTTTCTCAAATCATGAATTCTGACTTTCTCTGATAATGTATTGGATTCAGCTGGGAAGCTAGTGAATGTGCACAGATGTGAGATAAGTTTTGTTCTACTCTGAAGTTTTGTTGGGAACTTTCAATAGGAGCCTATTTAGGAGAAAAGCTACATGATTATTCATTTATTCCTTTTTTTCTATTATACTGCAATGATACTATTCATATCACAATTCAGTTTCTACTATTTACATTTTAACCTGTGAATATAGTCAATTTTGCTGCTGAAAAAAGAACTGTGTAGTGTTCCAGTAACTTATCTACTAAAATAGTTGGCTGGCTTTGATGAATGGACTCAGTCTAAAGGATTCTCTACTATCATGTGTGATACCTCAAACAAATAGAAATGTGTTTTTCATCAACACATTGGAAGGAATCATTTATATTGTCACATATGAATGGCTTGTTCTGATTGTTGTGTTTCCTCTGTCATACTGAGCTGCTTATTTAAAGTGTGAAAGGAGAACTTACTGGATAAAAACTGTTGTTCACCTAAATAATGATATCTCAAAATATTTAAAGCGGGTCGATCCACTGTGACTGAGATGTTTTGGTTATTTTCTTAATAGGAGTGACAGTTCTGGTTTTACTAGCATGCTAAGAATTTTGAATACGTGGGAATAGTGGCCAGTCTTTTAACATTAAATGTTAAATTTGTATTAAAACTTAGATATTTTGACATGCACAACAGGCAAAAAATCCAGCTGTTTCTAGCCTAAATATCTGATCATCACTCAGAAATATTTATTAATTTGCCACAGATTTGCAATGTAAAAATGTTTCTGTCTGTATTTGTTTTGTCAGTGGAAGAAAAGCCTAATGTACGCACACAGTATTTCTTATGCAATTAATTAATTTCCTATTCTTTGTGTGGGGTAGAATTCCTTAAAAACATACACACACATTTGTCTGATTCGCCTCTCATTTTAATACTTGCATAAAGATTCTCTAGGCTTTCTGATCTTCTCTTTTACATATTTAATTTTCCTCGGATTCTGAGAGGGCATTGTATGGAGGGAGTGAACTGGCACAATGCCCGCAATTAATGATAAGCCTTTCCTTGTCATTCTTTCTCTGCCTCATTGTAGGCATTTATAAGAAAAGAACACAGTGTATCTTTAGTTCTGAATGCAAAATCCATCACTTCACCTTTTCTTCCAGTGAGAAGATGTGCAGTTGAAGGGACACATCAGGACAACCAATTTCACTAAGAAATGCATAGAAAGCTTGCTTCTTTCTTTTTCTCTCTTATACTTACTTATTTTGGGGGG
>VZTD01002387.1:1502220-1537282 GCA_013397725.1 Rhagologus leucostigma
GGTGGGGCGGGGTGGTGGTGTTTGGTTGGTTTTGGGTTTGTTTGGTTTTTATTTTAATTTTTTTTTTTATTTTATCTGTAATATTTACTCATAATTAGGAAAAAAACCCAAACTTGTAATATTGTAGTTTTCCACTTATGGAATTTTTTTGAATGGGACTGTGTAAATGAGCCATCACAAGAATTCAGATACAACAAACTCATATCAACAGGGTATCATAGTAGATTCGGCTTAATAATACTATATTCAGGATCATAATGTTTGCAGAAATTGTTAAATGTTTGCTTGAAGATCCTGTACAGTAACATGATATATTTCCTCAGCTTTTTCTTCTGACAAACACAAACAATATTCTTAAAGATTTTTCTTAGTGTGGTGCATCACAGAAAGGCTTTGAATGACCCCTGTGCAGAGAAAGGTTTTGAGTAATACAGTCTTTAGGGATTTATGTAATGCTCCTTTCATTGGTCATGTTTTTCCACACCAGTCTTCAATGTCCAGATTCAAACTCCAGTGGAGACAGTAAAATTGTTTCTTCTTTGTTCAGCAGACTTTTAAATTGGTATACTCTGATTTTACTGCTTCTTCTAGGGTTAATTTCTAAAGCCTCTATACTCAGATTTCAAAAATATCTAGAGAGCCCTTAACCTGACAAGAGATTTCTTGCAGTCTAGCAGCTATCGCGGCTTACAGTTAATTAGCACCAGCTTTCAGATATTCAATGAGGGAGGGAAAAAATCTTCTGATTCAGGGTAAAGAAAAGAGTAAATGGGCATAGTATATTCTCACTTCGATTCTTTGCTGTAAATTACAGCATCAGCCAATAGAAGGACCTTTCCGAACTATAGAGTGTGTTTTTGGTACAACATGACTTTATTTAGAATTGAGTCAACAGCACATAGTCCTCTACTGGGGAAGGGTTTTTTTCTGACTTTTCTTACTCTTTTAAAGACAGGGACTGTGTCCTAACGATTTTGCAATTGTGTGATGGTGCTAAGAGACTTATTATGACAAAAAGAGTAGAACTGTTGCTAGGAGTATACCATGTCTTGTCAAAAGATTTATTTTTCAGTAGATTTAATAGATTTCTTGACTGAAGTCTTGGGAGATACTGGGTCTATAAAATTACTAATGTAACCTAGTTGTGTTACTAATATAACATGGGTCTCTTATACAGGCTGTGAGGCAAAAAAAAAAAAGACAAAAAGATGTTTATAAGAAAGTAAAACTACTATAACTTTTCCACTCAAGAAAAAAAAAAAAAATCAAAAAATGTGTTGCAAAAGTGGGTAGCTTTCACAAAGAGCCAACACATATTCAATATAAGGAGAAAGCAAGGTGGTAATAGTTGATGATTCAGTCTTCTTCACATTGTGACAGTTCACAACGGCCCTTCCAAAATAAAACTCCAAGGAGTTACTGGAATGTAAGATTTTTAAATAATTTGCTTCTAAACATTTTGTAAAATCTAGAATATTATGAGATACATTAAGATTGCCTACTATACATGTCTAAATTTTATATTTGTTGAATACTTATGTAGGGACAGTAATGGATAATAATTTCAGTGGGTTGCCCTGTTGAAATGAGTATCTGCAAGTGGAAATAATACCTGAGTACCACACTTACCACTTTCAGTGTATTGTCTTACCATATAATCCTGTTAGAAAGTTAAGTAAGTAGATTTAAAAGATGCCCTTACACCATGGTGGCTTCGTGCATTTTTTAGAAAAACTTCTGTAGAACTCTGTTTTTATCCATATTAAACTCTGTTGTATTTTTCCACTGGAGCATTGTTTGCCAGTTGGTTACTACCGCAGATTTGATAGAACTATCAATCAAAATCATTGTAAAAGGGAAAATAAAAAGCAGAAAAAACAACACAGCAGGACTGGCTGTGAACAAAACTTATGGCCTTTTTTGTACTGTGGAAAGGACACTCATTAGAATGACCTCATTTGTTTGGATGCAATTGAGCTTCAAAAGGGCAAGACAGGTGTGCTGTTTTCAGGAATCTTAATTTATTTTTTGACACAGTTCATAAACCTGCAGCTAAACATGAGAATACATTTTGGGGCCAGCTCAGGGTATCTTTACTTTCTCCAGAAACAAAAATATTTCATAATTTTTTCATACTATTAGCCTTCCATACCTGAGTTGCTGTGGCACTACAGCAGAGTGGAGAGCCTTCCCTGAGAGATATGCCTGGATGCTATCTGCTTGCCTGAGACAGATCAGCGCTTCAAAAACCTGGACAGATGGGGTGCCATCTCATGAGAGACAGCATTCTGCTGGGCTTCAGAGCAGCTAAGAGTTGGAGGTGGGGCACTGTGTCCAGCTGACATACCAGTTCTGCTGCTAGCTTATGTTACAGCAAATGAGGAGATGATGACAAAAAAAAAAAAAAAAGCTAGAGAGCAAAGCTACATCCATCAAAGATAAGTATGCCTGTTGTGTTCCGAATTTCAAATCTTTAAATTGACAATTTTTAAAGGTAGGAAAAGTCTTTGAATAGAACTTTACTTTCACTGTCCTACTCTCTGTGTTTGGTCCTGCACTTTCCACATGTAAATATCTAAACCACTACAGAAAGAACTTTCTCAGTCTTCCAACTGTCTGAGAATCTCCCCCATTTTTTGTCATTCTTACTATTCTTATAAAAATCACAATGTACTTTCCTAATTTTGTGGTCTTTATTAAAACATAAGCTGTGTTTCCCACACTTAGTTTATTCTTTCTGTACTATTCACCAGCACAGCTACTTCTCCTATTTTTGGAGCATTTGTGTAGAAACAAATCAGCTGCATACAAATTTATCTGCACTGATGTGCCTTCTGCTTGCAAACAGCATAAGGCAGCCAAATTTCTACAAGAGATCAAAGAGTTAGGTTACGTGAGTAAAGGTGTGCACTGGAGACAGAACAGCTGCTCCAGAGTCTTTTGAACTTTCGTTTATCACTTCCCCATTCCCAAGCATGGTGTCATGGCAGCAGTTTTCACAGCTGTCAGAGACTGCATTCTTTCCCAAACTGTTACCAGAACTTTGGTGTAAGACTTTGGGCATGTCCTTGTGCTGTGTAATTGCAGTTGAGTGTGGCTGAGGCTTATGCAGGCTGATGCACCTTGTGTTGAGGACTCAGTTTAGCACTTATGAAGTGAAGTCACTGAAATTGGGTGGTGTTCCTATACATGGGAAGGGCTCACTATCCATTTCCTTAGCTAAAAAGCAGTCACTTCTTCTATTCATTTCCTGGTATAACAGTTCTCAGCTGTCCAACAGAAGTGATATTAAAAAATACCACTTTGTATTTTAAGAACTAATCAATTTTCTTGCCCTATTTGCCACATGGAAAGGAAATGGAAAGCTGTTTGCTCTTTCCTGAGCAACTTGTACCAGCAGCACAGTCCAGGGTCCCTATGCTGATGTGGGCCTGTGCACACAGCTGATTGTGACTGGAAATGAAGATGACTCTTTGTCTCTTCGGTCATGTTGAATTCTAGGAGTGGCATTTAAGAAACACTTTTGAATGAGTAGCTTCAAATTGATCCAGTTTGTTGAAAAGCTTGAGGCCCACTGAATTGAAAAATAGCACTTGGATTGGAAAAAAATGATATATTTCAAGTCGCTGTGCAAGCTTTATGAGACTGAATTTTGCATTGCAGCAGTCATTTAGAGTGTGTAACTGCTTGTTTCAGCATTCTTCTAATTCAGTGACTTTTATCCCACTACATTTAGAACAGGAAATTATTTCTGTATATTTGTGTATATATATACGTCTGTGTGTGCCTGTATTTATTAGTAACTGCTATATATAAGAAATAATTATTTGAAATACCTCCTAATGTTTGAAAATGTTTAGAAGCTATTCAGCTGTATTTTTCTGAGCATGTTGCAGTTGTGAATACCATGTGTCATGTATGGCTTTATGTAGATCTGTAAGACTTGCAAGAAGCAGTTAAAATCCATGGCTATATACCTAAAGGCTGAATTATAAGATTTGTAGATAATCAATTGCTATGGATGCAATTTATTAACACATTATTATTTTATCAGTTATTAATAAATACATAAATTGTTAATGGTGTCATGTGAATATACAATATGAGAATTTCTAAGCTTTGCTATTTTTCCCTTTCTTATGACTAGAATCTTGTCTTTTTTTTCTAATCACAACATCATGAATCAGCAGTTAGCCTTCTGTTTGCAGCAAAACCTCAAGCTGTGTACTTCAAAAATAGATGTTGAAGTTTTTTAGTAAGGTTGCAGTATTCTTTTATTCTGTGTTTTAAAAATGATCTTAGGCATTATGAGGACAGTTAAGGCTTACTGCTTAAATGTTGATTTAAAGTGCATAGTTCTGTGTGTTTCTCGTTTCTCTATAACATGTTGGGTTTTTTTAGAGGTTATCAAAAGGATCTGGAAAATTCCATTCTTCAAATGTCCCAGCACTGGTCACAGCTATACATTTATTGGCCACCTTCACTAGCTGTCTGTTTTCCATTCTTAGAAAAGGCTGCCTGCCTGGAGAGCAGTCTCAGGCCATACTGACAGCTCGAACAATGTTAAGGGATTGTAGGAAGTTCTCACAGTCCAAACAGTGGACGGTTTAAGGCAAATGAAAAATTTGACCATGCTGATACGTGTGCCAGAGGTTAAGGCTCTGACCTGCTGCTGTTCAGATTACTAGGACAAACGTAGCCATTGGGACCAAGATTAGCAATTTAATTAGAACATCATGTAAAACTCATATCCTATGTCATTCGCTGAACAGGACTTGTGTCATTATACATCTATTTTGTCATGGTTACAAGAAAGGGAAAGTCAAGTAGTATTTATGTAAACAATATAATTAGAATGCTACTTTTTAGGGTGTCACGTCATAATCTTCAGGTTTCATAATTTGCATGTGTTGCCTATGTTTCATAACAGTAACACGCTCCAAGGTGAAATGGTCCCATGGAAAATAGCAACAATTTGGCGTTGTCAAGTATTACAGCTTGCCACGATTTAAAAACAAACAAACAAACAAAACAAAACATAAATTCCTCGAAAGTTTGTTGTGGTGGAACACATTAAGTGCAGGTAGCTCAGGGTGCAGCTGCAGCGGGAGCTGCAGGTTGAGCTCTGGGTGGGAGCCCGAGGCAAGAGGCTGTGAATTGCGCATCTCTTGCGTAACAGAGGGCACGGGGACATGTGGCACAGCCTGGTGACCGGGCACTCAGTCACGCAGCGGGATCCAAGGGTTAGGTAGGACATGCGAGAGTTTCAGGTGCTTGGACTGTGATAAAAACCCAGGGGTTCCTTTGTTCGGGGTCCCTCCTCGGAAGAACCAGCTCGGGCTCTTCCTGTGTTACTCAGCCATGAATGAATGTCTTTATGGAACGAGGCATCTGAGACTCTGCTGTGGGAAACCTGGGGCCGAACCAGTGAGGAAACCTGGCCCGGCTGTGTGGGCAGCCAAGAGAGGCAGCCTAGAGCTGCCCGCTGCGAAGGGGCTTCGGTCCCACTAAAGCCTCTAGTGGCCGGAGTGTGGACTCTCGTGAGTGGTCTGACTGAGAAGTTTTCCTTGACACTGTAAACATTTAGTGAAGGTCAAGGATAGCAATCATTATGGTAACTAATGCTAGCGAGAATAATACTTGGGATAAATTTCCCCACGTAAATGTTTAAAGTAATTCCTCGCTATTAAAAATTAGGATGAAAATGTGACAGGGATGAGATGACATCAAAGGTGCCTAATTGGTACAGTGGGTTTATTCTGTGTGATACTAGTAACAGCTGGAAACAAGATGCTGGGTTTAAATGAAAAAATTAATTTGCCTGAAATTTTCTAACCGGTTTTTAAATTCCAGAAATGTTCTTTATTCTGTTTTCCAAGGTGTGCCAGTAAGTTGTATAAGCTACAAACTGGTGTCCTCTGTTATGTACCAAGGCCATTCAGACTTCCAGCTGCTAATAGATGGTGCAGCTTTTATCAGTCCTGAGACAGTGCAGTGACACTTGTTCCAGAGTGATGTTTGTACAGAAGGGAGACACATAGCAGGACCATGGGGGAGAAAATGGAATAGTTGCATCAAAGTGGTAGTTTGCTGTAGCTGCAGAAGATGTATTCTTACAAAGACTCTAACTGTGGTTGCTTACGCTTCTGCATTTATAGATGCAATATGCCTGAGAAGCCCATCAAGGCAGTGACTTGCAATCTTGTGCTTAGTTTATGGGAAAACTTAGAACTGACATTTGGTGGCTATACATAAATAGAATAATTTGCTCCTAAGAAAAAGTGTCATACTTAAAATTTGATATTTTTCTTTTCAAAATGAAAAAAGCCTTTGGCGTGAAATTTATTCAGGGTCACATTTCACCTTTAACCTGGTTCATTTTTTTCTTTTTCAAACCTGTGCCTAGTTACAGTTTAATATTTGCAGTCTCTAGATTGTCAACATCATTGTATAATAACCAACTTATTATAGAAAGCAGCAAATGCCATGCTGCCAATCACTTGTCCATCACACTAACAGGTGCACTGCCATTGTCAGTGTCAGGCTGAATACTGGGGATCAGTTAGACAGGTGGAGTAATTTACTCATCTTGTAGTGGCAGAAGGGGACACCTTATCAAGGAAGAAAGAGAAGTGTCTTCCCTTGGTGCGTTTAGTATGTGGCTATGTAACTTGGATTTATAGTCTCTCTGTAGAAACTAATGTGCAAACTAAATTTCACTGTAAAGCCAGGGAGGAATTTCTTTTAGGCATTATGCAAGAGTATTTCTTTTTCCTTTCTCTTCGCCTTATCTACTGTCATTCTTACCCTCTCCCCCCACACCCACATCCTCAACCTTTCACTATTGTCGACTGAACAGACTGCTAGATGCAAAATGCTTAAAATATGTGTCAGTCTATTGGAGTAAAATAAATAAATAAAAAAAAATCTTCAGTGAGAATGAGAAATTATATTAAATTTTTTTCCTACAGCCATTTTTTATAACAGAGTTTGGAAAAGAGGGGTCCAGAGCATAGTTTACCATTTCATTCAAAGAATAAATATAGAAGTTATGGCAGCGAGTACCAATGCCAATCCTCACCTGTCCTAATCTCTATTGCTATGACAGCTGCTGGTTAATACCCAGAAAGTTTCTGGAGGCATCAGAGAGAGAAAAGTTGCTTTGTTCACTTGTCTTTCTCTGTTACTATCAGTGTGATGGACAAATTCTCAGGTATTGTCTGTGATCAAAGTGGAGCTCTAACCAGGAGAACAAAGTCGAGTGTGTTTGTACTTGTAGCTTCTGACTAAAGCAATCTGTGGTCGTGAACAACCAGTAATTGCCTGAGCCAGTAAACAGAGATATTAGAGTGATCTATGAGTCTTTAAAGTCAGAATGGTAGGGGCAACCTCAGACCAAACAGTGGGAAGGAAGAATTCATGGTCCTTGTTTGGAAACCTCACTTTTATAGAAGCACAGAGAGCAGTGGCTGGTTCGTAGATGAAATACACTGGACGTTAATTCAAGTTTATTCACAGAAGCATGCCTAGTCATACATACACCCTCACACTAGGAAATCTGCGGATTAAACAAATTTTACGTTGCTAAAGTGTCAATTTTCTTTAGGGTATTGCTAATAATAGGCTTGACCTGTGGGTTAACAGGGGTTTTGCGGTGCATTGACTGTCTTGTTTATCAAATGGCTCCCATAATCTTCAATTCCGTCATCTAGATATGTAGTTTAGCAGTCCTTGAAAGAGCTGAGCTTTCCCTTCTTCTCTTTTATGTCTACCAAAATGTAATGGGCAGTGCTAAGACTTCAGAGGGCCTTGGGCATAGTATCACATTGTACCTAATCTTATGTAATTACAGGTTGCTGCCAACAAGGCTCTAAAGATGTCCTTGTACTTACTGTTGCTTATCTTGTATCCCTTAAAAGGAAAAGAAAAATGTTTTTTTCCTCTAATGGGTAAGAACCAACTATCTCCTAGCAGCAGGAGTGCTGGGGAATGAAGAGGACTAGGATTAACTTTTTCAGTGGCAGGCAGCAGTTAGGCGGAGGGTGAAAACTGCACCTCAGCTGTCCTTCCCTGTCCAGATTTGACCCAATCTCGTGAATAGGCACCTGAACCATTCCCTCTGTTTACTTTGCTGTTATTCCCTGCATAATGCTACAAGCCCATTGCTATCATGCATTAACTTCTGAGATTCTTTTTGACAGTGCTGTTATCTCTGCTTAACCAGTACTGCATTTATTGGTATTAAAAAGCATTATCCCATCTGCACATTCTGTTTACCAGAACAGCATTAAATCCTAAAGCCTGTGATTGCAAAAGAGATTTTTTTTTTCTTTGTAATATAATTTATGAAGTTCAGAACCATTGAAAAGTTTGAAGGTTTTGATCTAGAGCATTTTCTTTTAGGTTACTATTTTGAAATTCAATTTGCTAAACATGAAAAGCAGATGAGTATTTTGTGTAGATGGAAAAATGAAACAAATGCAAACAATGCTGAAAACAGCTCTTTATACTGGACACTTAAGAAAACTTTTTTTTTGCCCTAAATCTATTTTGTTTTAAATTGACATTCTTGCACTGTATTAGAAAACTGGGCTCAGACAATCAAGATCAGGTCCCAAATGAACCTGAGGCTTTAGCTACACAAAGCCCCAGGTCTGGACACACATATCACCTTCTCTTATTCTGATTCTCCAACTAATACAACACATTCATATTCCAGGCTTTCCGTGTTTCTAACCCCTTTCTTTCTAGAGAAAAGGAATGTGGATGCACACCCTGACTGCATCCTAATCTGTATGATAATTTGGTAAATCAGGCCCCTAAGGAATGATTAAATGCACGCAGACACTCAATTTCTATCACCATCAAGACTTTTGTCTCTGTATCAAGAAAACCAGAGGCAAGGTGATCCCCTGGCTCCAGGTGGTTTGCATGACAGGGCTGCCAATATGGAACTAAAGTTCAGTAGAACACAAGGCTTAGAAACAGGAGAAACGTGGTTTTGGTTAAATGCCATTTTGGCAAAATAGATTCTTTGGCAAATGCCACTGCCACTTCTGTTTTAGAAAGTATTTATTGTCTGTGAACTGAAACACTAAAAACACCCTTCAAAGGTATAAATCAGGAAATATATTTATTGCTGTTTTTTCTTAACAAAATGTTCAACAATAAAATGGCTGCAAATATTTCAATTCGATTAGAAACCTCCACAATGTCTGAGACTGAAGATTTAGATTTGGAGTCCTATATACATTATTTTTCTCTCTCACCTGAATGGAAATTGGACAAATTAGTTCAGTTATTAGTTCAGCTATATTAACTTCCTTTTCATTTTCAGGGATACTTTTTAAGGTAAATTATTCTATTCACTGACAATAAGCATGCTAGTGTTCTCTGCTGCTTGCAGTTCTCTCTGTAAATGAAAACTGTCTAATGCAGGGAGTCCAGCTCATTGCATGACAGCTAAATTCCTTTTTTCTCTCTTAATCTTACAGTTCTGTTTCTCAAAAAAACCACACCATACCACCTCTTTCAATGCCTTTTGAATATTTCTTCTATTTCTGCTATGTAGTACAATCTTAAAAGAACACAGTCTTTCACCAGTTCTGATATTATGCTTTCCCACCCAGTGATACAATTTTGTCTGAACTAGAACCAGTGCTTTCAGATCTGGTGTGTAAAGCTAAGTGTCTGCACCCACAGTGAATTGAATAAAAATTGCAGTTAAATATACCACACGTGGATTCAGGAGCTGAGCCGTTAAGTGTCAGGTCTGGAAATGTTGGTCTTTGTGTTCTGTGGCAATGAAGGGAAGAAGGAAAGGATAAGAACCAAGAAAAAGTAGTGAGGACTATTTTTTTGTTTCGTTTTTTTTTTAATCACAATACATTTATGATGTTGTTAATAAAGTGTGCATATAAAAGGACCTTTGTAGAAAAACTGAGTTCTTTAACTACATGGTGCTGCTTCAGTAGCCAAGCTGCACTGTAAAATGCTAGGAAGTTCTTCGTCACTAGATTGCTTTTATGTGTTCATAAAAGCTCTAATAATGACTTCATTTTTTGAACTCTGTACACATTGAAAAATTCAGGTAATGCTTACTGCAGTTCAGAGCAGCTGTATACACTGTGACATGTTCAGACACTGTTTTGTGTGTGGTTTTTTTTATTTGTTTGATAGAACAGTGAATAGAGACACCAGATTTTAAAGGGTTTCTGGTTTAAAGAGTGAATACCTCTTTCTGTCTGAAAATTTATATTCATAAATCTCATTGTCATGATCTCACTGGGAAAATAAAACACAGGGTATGTAACTTCCTGATGAAGATATGCAGTTCTCTTAAAGAATTTAATCTGTTGCTTAGAGTACAGAAAGCAGAAATCTTACTTATATAGCTAAGGTTGTTACAAGATTGAAACCCTGGAGGCTGGCTCCAGAGATGGACCATGTCCTCAGCTCATGTATGTGAGGTTCATTTTTCAACAATTTTTTCAATAAATTGCCATTTAAATGTTATCACATAAAGGCACAGGGTATTTCTCATCTTCTGTTATTTATCTGAGGTACCATACTGACAACTGCTTGTAGAAAAATACTCTTCTTTTTTATTTTATTTTTTTATATGTAAAAGCTAAGCTCTCTGTTCTTAAGAGCATGTTTTAAAAGAGATGTCTCAGTTGCAGCTTTTTTGGGGAATACTTGTGTTGCTGCCAACTTACATCTCCCACTGGGAGCCACTGTGGAGCAGGGATTACCTCAAATAGGTTTTAGCAGATTAAACAAGCCACCAAGAAAAGCTTGTCTTTATTTTTCCTTCCTCTCTCTACAAATAACATAGTGGACAGAAGGGGATGAATTACAATTTAGTACGTCAGCCATAACTATCCTGCATCTCAGGAGGTTTTACTCCAACTTTAATAACATATGAGTAAGGTATCATCTCAAAACTTCCAAAGATAATAGCAAATAATCTATGATATCATGCTTGTAGAAACGTGTAGCTTTTGCTATGTTGTTGCACTGTTGGTACATTGTAATTTTACATTTCTGTTCTCAGTCAAATATTCGCTTTTGTTTTGCTTCTGCTTTCAGGGACTGAAAGGCATTTAAATTTTGAAGCGGTGTCTACTGACATAAACCAGTTATACTAAACAAGATTCTTGCTAAACAACAAATTTTGCTTGCTTTTGCACTGAATGAAAGATCTTTTCTTTTTATTTCATTGGAAAAAAAGAGTAAAACTTATTCCTGCACACATGAGCTGTGGTTCTCTACATGTGGTTGCAATTCTTGCTTTAGTCTCTGAAGGCTGTTGAAGTAAATTGATAGTTTTGGATTTAAGCTGATCTTTGAGTTTCAAGGCAGAGAAAATGTTGATCATAGATACTCAGAGCCTACACTTTACGTGGTGTAGAAAAATGCAATCCATGTACTCTCTCACGGTGAGCAGCCACAGGTTACTGCTGAGTTTCTCTCCATAAATGTTGCTCTTTGTGAATAAAGCAGAAGAAGAAGATCATCTTTGAAATTCTACTCGGACAGTAAAAGTGAAATTCTATCTGAAAGGTAGGGCACATTCAAAAGATTTTATCTTGTTAAATTGTTGCCTCATGCCCTATCTGTATGTAACTGCAGGCATTTTTTCACATCATAATATTACCTTCACTGTTGTAGCTGATTCCCTGTTAGAACCAGTAATTAGCTTCACATTTGTCTCCAACCAAAATCTCTTCTTCAGTACCTCCAGCTATTAAAGGTGAAGTGATGTAGCTTGCTTCATTGACAGATGATTACATATTAATTATACAATACAAATTCACTCTGTTGAAGACACTTTACAGGATTGCTTGCTTTTTCCCTCTAAATTGATCAAGAGTGGGTAAATCTTTTGTTTCTTCTACAAGCTTTATGAACAAATTGTTCAAAAAATAATTCTTAAGCCTTCAAAAAACAATTTCATATCATTGGACTTTTAAAAATGCTTCCTGTTTCCAAAGAAGTAAAATGTTTAAAGTGCTGAAGGTCTAGGTATACATTCTTACAATATTTTTGCAAGGGAAAGGCAATCACTTAATGCTTTCCAGTCCTGAATTACTGTAACAGGTGTCCAACAAGCAATAGCCATTCCTCTCAAACTTTGTATTTGCGCAGGCCACATATTTTACATCATCATTCTTTATGATGTTTGTGGCGATATTTTATACTGTAAGAACAAGGGAAAACCAGTAAATTTCTCCTCAAATTTGACCTCAGCTTCTACAAAGTTTATTTATAAAAAAGCTTCTTCATATTAATTGAAATGAAATTATCTTCTACAGTAGTATATTTTATTGTGGATTAATGATATTGGGATTAATTCTCATACACAGAAAGCATGATACTGTAAATCATGTAATTCTTGAAATGCAGTTACAGCCAAAAAGGTAATTTTGTGAAAGTGACAGCCTGGAGTTCCCTATCTCTTCTTTCTCAATGATTTCCATATTAAATGTGTTTAGCTTGCAAGTCTAAAAATCATTTTTCTAACTGCCAGCTGTTCAGACTGAACTTGAGATCTTAAATCTTTTTCTCATATCTTACCCACAGAATAGAGTTTACTTACTGAAACTTAGATGCCAGTCCTTTTTGGTGATGGATGAGGCAGAATAGGACCCGTCTCATTCTTCCAAGTGGCAGCTGGAGTGACATTACAACTCCGTTGCAACTATTATGAAAACATTGCTAGATGAGGAAACAGATGCAACTCTGTAAATAGAAACTGCTCTGTGGACTGGAAATATGTCATTTTTACATTTTAAATTTTGTTTGTGCACACCAAAGCAAGCTAGAACAAATGCAGGTGTAATTATCTTTCTTTTATTTGGAGAGAAAATATAGCTGAGACTTTGGAAGCTGCATTATTCAAAGCCACAAACTCTGTTTTTGTCTAATGTATATCACTTTATATTTATATTTATATTTTGTCTAATGTATATCACTTTAAAACTGATTTTCTTATCTCTATGGCTAGTAATAAACAAACATTTTACCTTCCTCATTTTACCTTCCTCATTTTACCTTCCTGAGTAGTTGCCTTAAAAGATAGTGGAGCTGCAAACTGAAGACTTGTGAAATGGTACTTGCTTGTCTGGCAAACATTTCTTTAAAACTATTTTTATATGCACAGAGGTATTTTCTATCACTTTTCCTTTTCATTCCTTAATAGTTTTCCCCAAAAACAGAAACCATGAACATCTTGATCTCTTTCACCTGCCTTCCCAAGAGAAGCCAAAGCCTCCAGGTCTGAATGTGATCAGAATTAAGGAATTATCTAACCTCAATCAGCTGGTACAATGTCCATCATGTCTGTAAACTCTTTTCTCCCTGTCACCTATCTTTTTCATATAGTACAACTTGGACAGGATATAGTTTAGTAAAACACAAATATTTAAACCAGAAGTTTCAATCCTCACTTTTAGTAAATGTTTTGCTTGGCAGAAGCTTCATTACACAATAAATGAGTCTTTTGGAAAGAGCCAACTGCTTCATATAAAACAAGCTCCTGTTCCTTTATTGCTTTAGGGGGAGAACAATGAAAATTCACTATTACTGGCCACATCAACCTGAATGAAAGCCAAATAGGAAAATTGAAAATGATTGTCAAGTTCATCATATCTAATACAATAGAGGCAAATTAGAGTTATCTGCAGTAGCAGAAGTAGCAGCAGATTGCATTATAAATCATCATATCATTGACAGTCAATTACATTCAAAACTTTTCAAGCATGAGGCAGCGGCAGTGTTTATCTACTAACAAACTTATTCAAGCCAGAAAACACAGTGTGGGTGCATAAGGAGAATTTCTTGGGGGTCTAAAGGGTTTGCATTAAAAGGAGAGAATTTTATCAAAAAATATATTCCATGAAAGGTTAGAAAGCATGAAACCTGGTTTGTTGCAAAATTCTGTCTTTAGACCTAATCTGCCTTTCTTCATCCACTGCAGTAAATGCACATTTGATTGTTGACTGGGAGAGCCCTCCAGTAATGTCAACTTCTCTTCAGTCTTCCCTGCTTCATTGCCACTTTTGCTTTCACAATATTTCTGTCTCCCTCCTGAGTTCCCAACACTTTCCGCCTTTCCTTGTTCTTTGCTTGCTTTTAATTTGAAGTGCATTTTTAGTTTGTCTTCAGGAACAAAGAGCTTTCTGTGAATTATTCAAAGTAAGTAACCTTGCACGTTAGGAAATCAGTCCCTCACCAAATAGATATTTAATTAAATATATTAAATAAGTCCTAATCAAATAGATTGTATAAAAATTGATGTAAATTGAGAGAAAAGTCTAGACAATATTCTACTAGTCAGTTTATTTTATGAACTCTCAGAATTGGACTGAGCCCTCGGAATTAAATGCAGTTTTTTCTCTACTGAAAGTTACAATGAGTGTACTTTCTGGCTGTTCCCGTGGGCACCAGGGAAAGCACAAAGCAGGAGCAAAATCTTCTGGTCCTAAGATGAGGGTTTGTGATTTTGCTGTAGTGCAGAAGACGGGGAGAGTGTTCCATATGATGGTCCATCTACTTTTTCGATACACATAGAAAGCCCTGAAGCTGTAGCAGAGTGTAGTGCAGGGTTAGTATTGATCTTATATCCACATGCCTGTACTGAGTAGGAGAGATTGTTGGGTTTTAGAGAGAAGGTCCTAAATTTATTTTCTTGTAATCGAAACTGGGTAATCTAGCACCAGGTCTCTTCATATTTTTGGAATGACTTGAGAACTATTGCAATATGGCAATGAATTGCTCTAATATTAAATTGGGTGTAGAGTCAAGATTGAGAACTGTGCTGCTGTTTTGCAGAATAAAATAAATTATTTTTAATGAGAAATAAGAGCCCTGAGGCTTAAGGTCTTTCTCTTGCGAGAGGTGTCCTTTGTGCTCTGACTGCTGCTGTCTCCATCCCATTCCAGTCAGTTGACTTCAGCTGTACTGCACAGAGACATGCTTGTGATTCATTCTAAGTTTCAGTCCTAAACCACCAAGTAATTTTTGTCATTAACCACCCAACCCTCTCTTTATCCGATATAAGAAGATCATGAGGGTGAAGAGCCTAGCTTGTTACATATCTGCTGCATTTTGCCATACCTGGGAACTGATCTGGTGTCCCTCTAAAATTAAGTAGCTAGTTGAAATGCTAAACTTAGCACTTCTTGGATAATTAAAAGGGAAATAGAGGTAATCACAGAAAGTGGTTCAAATATTAGGAGGGATAATCATGCCAAAAATCTAGAACAAAAACTGAGTTAATGTAGATACCATAGTTAGTTGCCTGAAGATAGGTAGGATAAACCTATTAAGTCTAAGATCAGAATGAACATGAACAAAGTTTTTACACTGGAATAATTTTAAAGCACTATTAAATTAGCTGAACAGATAGAAGAGAAAGGCTTTTGTATAATGGTGAAATCAAAATTGTGTGTGTGTGCAATTTTACATTTGTGGAAACAAAAAGTCTCTTAGGTAATGTTTGTATCAGGGAAGTAAGGAATAAAAATGTGGATACTTTGTGTGGAATTCAGACACACTGGTTATGCTGCTCTTCTTGAACTGTGCAGTTGACCTATGCTCTGTCTACCCTATGGGTCATAACCCGTCATGTGAGGGAATCTCTTGGGCATTAGCTATCTTTTTAAGGAAACTGAATCTCATCCATTCTTTGGATGATTGCCACTTTATGAAATTCCAACTACACAATAAAAAACAATTATGCATTCAGTGCAGTTGTTTGCTTTTGGTTAGATGTTTCAATGAGTCTGGGCTAAAATCTGTTTCTGTGTTTAGCCAAAGTTTAGCATATTTTCAAAGATTTTCAGTTTAACTAAAGTCTTCATACAAATCTGGCTGTAAATCATATCTTTATTTATCCATCTCCTTTGCCTCTTTTAGCTTTTTATGAAACACTCTTGCATCCACTATTGAGTTAATGAATACTAAATTTAGTATGTAAGTAGTTTTGTAGAGGATTATGTTCCGTATCCGTACCATATTAAGAAACTGGTGTTTGGTTGGCTTCTAAAGCTTCTTGACAGCTGGGGCATGACAAAGAAAGCTTTTCTGTATACTTGTTCTGAATTTTTTTGGGCATGGATTATCAAGTAGCCATAAATAAGCCTTATTGACCCAGGTTATTATTTTACGTTTGCTTTCACACCTTTTACATACTGAGTTCTGTTGTGTGGTTTTCTCTAAAGGAATAGGTCAGGGTTAGTAACTCTCTGGGTGATATTCTGAGAACGAGTTAAGCCAAAAGGACTAGATTGTTTACAAACATGTATTTCAATAGCCGCTGTGAATAAAATACTAGGTTTTAAATTATGGTTTTGATTACTTGAAATTGAAAGTTACTACAATTGCGTTATCATACATCCAGAAGCAAACTTGTGATAGGAACATTAGTAAAGCTCAAGAGTAGGGATTTAATCTCAATGACATAAAAAACTGTTCAAATCACAGGTTTGTGGAGATTTTTTTTTTTCTTTTCAATACACTTTTCAGCACACTTTTCAACACACTTTTCAACTTAAGTCATCTTTTGGAACAGTTTTCCAGTGGTTTTCTTTTTAGCTGTGCTCATAAAAAATAAATTATGGCTTCTTTTTTTTTCACTTATACTACATGATCCTGCTGGTATTGACCAAAATTAGTACAACCTAGCTTGCTTTAAACTGTGTATGATCTTTTATTTTAAATACTGGACTTGGTCTTGCAACCCAAATTTTCTGCTCACTAGCTTTAAATATTTGGTTTGGTTTAATGTTCTTAGCTGACATAAACAGGGCTTTTACAAAGCAGTTCTGACATATTGTTAAGTAGGCTTTAGATTGTAGGAATTCATTTGGTACTTTGTTCTTGCTCTCTTATTGAAGTGTATGCATTGCCAATTAATATTTGAGATTACGTTCAAACTCTTGAACATATCAAACCCTCAAAACCATCCAGTTTCTTGTTAATGCATTCTGAATGTCAGCCTCATCATAAGATTTTATATTATAACAGTAACTTTCCTACAGTTGCAGGCCCTTGAGGTCCATCTTAACTAAATGCAACATGACTCAATTCCTGTACTTCCAAGGAAAAGTTTAAAAAGGCTCTTCTGTTTCATTAAGTGATGCCATCATTTTACATTTATTTTGGATTTCTTTGTGGGTTAGGGTCATGTTGGCATGGGGACAACTGTCTGCCTTATTTTTAACTGCTTCCCAGTGGGAAACATCTTATCTGTAAAAAGCCCAATTAGAAGCTACAGAAATGCATGTGGTCTCAGAATTCTGTAGTGTATAGACAACATGCATAATTTATGTAAAACTTTTGGGATTTGCACCTTCTACTATTTCGTAGGAAGGAAAATGATGGATTGTCAAATCATGCTACATGTTTTAATTTTTGATAGAAGGAGTGAGTATGTTTATACGAGGTCATTCAACTCCTGTAAGAAAGGTTATTAATGTGAGAAATTATTTGATGAGGTAAACCACCTCTGTTAGACAGCAAAATTTATCATTCCAGTCTTGTTTAGTCATGTACAAAATACACCGTAAACATTAAAAATTCAGGGTAATTAATGCTTTAGCCAAAATATTTTCAGGCCATCCTAGCAGGAATGCTGGAGATCGATGATAAATGGTTTTGATGATGTCGATACAAACAGTTTCTTTGATATGGTCCAAGGTTTAGGTTGCCACATGTAAGGTACAGTTTGTTGACCCATGATTGAGTGTGCTGTGACCCCACAGAATGTGTTTACCTTCCTCCTGTTTGCAAGGCAGTAAGGCCAGGCATGCAGGTAGTTGTGAAGTAGCTAAATTTTGGCAAGTGAAATTGCAACTTATCAGACAAATTATATGGCTTCTAATAATGCAAGATTTCTATTATACTTATGCCTTCTTATTGTTTCCTTTAAATAAGTTCACATTTCATGTTGTGGTTGCATTTTAAAACATTTCATAACTTGTCTAGCTCCCAAGTCAGTCTTCTGAAGTCCCATTACATTAGTATTCATCTTGTTCTGTATCTCTATTCTATTTAGTTTTAAGGAAAACAATTTGATTTTTTCCTAGTTGCTAGTGAGTATTAACAAGTGTTCCCAGGACTCCTGAATTCAAATCTCAACTCAAGATTCTTCAAAATGGTGTTCACAGAACAGACTAGTAACTGTTTCTATTTATCCAATATCCTTACCTGTAGATAATACAGTGCCAGTATTTATAGTAGCCATGTTTTTGAATGGTCAGACATTAAAGGGGAGAAGAACTCTGAGACACATGGGATTTCCTAAAAGAGTGCAAGAGCTTTTGCAAGTAAAAGAGATTTGTGGGATAGAGTGTGAGGTATCCTTTTGACATTCCGAAGACCTGAGTTTATCAGTCTGAGCATGACATTTGTTTGTGACCCCGTTCAACTGTATAAGTTCCAAATTATGAACATGTTTGAACAACATGTTTGAATAAACATTTGGAACCTACGTTTCGGTCTTCTTTCTCCCAGGGAGAAAAATGCCTCACAGTAGAATGAGGATAATGGACTTTGACAAAGTTAGGGAACAGATAAGTAGGTTCCTGAAGGAAGATCTTCTGAAGCATATTGAGAACTGGAGACAAAGACTCTGATAGATGTATGCAAACCCTTTTGAGAGGTGGTGCAAAGGGGACAAGCAACTCTGTAAAATACCATTATGACTGCATCAGAAGCTCTTTGGTAATCTGAACCAGAAAGAAATCATAAAAAAAACCCAAAACACAAAACCCCAAAAAACAAACAAACAAAAAACCAAAAACACCCAAAAAACCCCCCCAAAAAAACCCCAAAAAAACCAAACAAAAAAACCCCAAAACAACAACAAAAACCCAATAAAGCCAACAAAACAAACAAAAAAACCAACCAACCAACCGAAAAAACCCTGAAGAAATATATACATAACTATGCATAAGAGTAAAGAAAATAACCTGGAAAAAAAAATAGCATAAAGTAGTGCAAAATGTTAATTAGAAATTGATATGAAAAAGATCATTAAAGATTAAGTCAATCTCATATACATATAAAAATTAGAAAATACTATCTTTCCATTATAAAATCATAGAAGTGACTGTTAAGAGGTTGGAAAGGACCTTAAAGATCCTCTAGTCCCAACCTGCCCTGCTGTGGGCAGGGGCACCTCCCGCTAAACCAGGTTGCTTAAGGCCTTAAATATAGAGACAATATAGGATAATGTAGAGAAAACTAAATAATAATTCAGTGCTGTTCTTTGCTTCAGTCTTCATGCACCATCATACAGAATTATTTGACAGTATCCAATGGAAGTATTTTAATGAGTACATAGGGTACATGAGAAACATGAGGACATAGGGCTCATGAGGAGGTGCATGCTGAAGCACGGCTGCCTAAAAGAAAGACCTTAAAAATAAAGTGAATTAATAAAATTTAAAATTAATGACTGAGAGCTTTCTCTGAATCTTTTACATTTTGACAAGTCATGGAGGAGGGTTCTAGGATGAAAATGTATTTCTGGGCTTCAAAATAAGAAAAAGAGAACCATGCTGTCACAACCAGTCTGAGCTGAATTCTTGGAAATAGTCTAGAACAAGCATTTAATATGTACAAGAAGTGAATTTACCTCTAGAATACATTTGACAGCGTAACAGATCCATAGAAATCTGTATACATAACACACCTTGAGTTTAGTACACCCTTTCATCCTGTCCCACATGATATTCCTGTAGGCCAGCTTGGGCTCTCTTTCTTCATTATCCTGTGACGTATGAGAATCAATCAGTTACTGTCAGTGTCCCTTCAGATTATGAAAACATGTCAACAGAGTCTTGCATTTGTCTGTCCTAGGAAGAGTATTACTTTCAGTGCTTTCATTAATGATGTTGATGATAGACTAATGTATCCTTGTAAAAGTTGCAGATAAAATCAAGGTTTTAACAATGTGTACGGGGCTTATTGGGGATTGGCAATCCAAATTTTGGAAATCATTTTTAAAGTGACAAGTTGATATTCGTTCAAGATTTGTGGGAAATGTTACACTCAGAAAGGAGAAATTAAATGTCCTAAGATGAAAATATCTGGCTAATCAGGTTATAGTCAATCAGAAACGAAACATATAACAATGTGGTCCTGTAAAATATATGAACACGTTTATTGTGAGCAAGATGTGAAAAATAATTATTTGAGTCAGTGCCTCTGAGGCCATATCTAGTATGCTGTGTAGTTTTGGTCATCACAGTTTAAAGAAGAGTTGAGCAAGGTAGAGAAAGTCCAAGAGAGAAGAGTAAGAATGATGAATGATTTTGAAGACATGACCTGTAAAGGATATTGATAGAATTTGTTTTATTGAATCTACAAAAAGGGAGACTCAGAGAAAATATATTGTCTCTGTTAGGTACAAATTTGTTGCAAACAGGACAATGGGACTGCTTTTCTTGTCCACTTAATGAAAGAGAAGAATAAATGGGGTTATTCTACAGATTAAGTTTAGGGTAAAAAACATAAAAGCTTATCACGCAGTAAATCTCTGGAATAAACCACCTACATGTATTTTCTTTTCTGGAGTTTTCTTCAAGTTTGCCAAATGTCTGACAAATGAGTCAGATATAATTGCTTTTCTTTATTTGATGTAGCTGAAGTAGATGTTCTGTGAGATCTCATTTCCCGTTCATTAATATGAATCCATAACATTTATGTTTATTGTACCAGGTTTATTTAGCATTTTTGTGCCTTGGTTCTTTATGCTTAAAATAAAACGATACTCTTTCTACATTCCGTAGTTGTGGTGAGAGTATATGTACATGAAATATTTAGATTGCTTGGGTAGCGTGACAATGGAAGCCATATACGTTTACACCGTAGAGTGACAGACAGCTACTCTATGCAAAGTCATTGTGAAAATGACATTTCTTTGTCTTGAATTCTTGTTTTCTATTTCTGGGAGACTGGAAGATAGAGTGGCTTCACAGGAAGGAAGGAAGTAAAGGAAGTATCTAACCTCAGTTGTGCCTCTTGGGACCCATTGGACAATTTTTGGAGAAGTGTTATTTGCATATCTCAAATCAACTCTTTGGCAAGTATGGGAAAAGTTCCCAGCTGCCAGTTTTGACAGCCACAGTTCTGGCAGCTGTTAGTCTTGAAGGGGAAGGAGACAAAAAAAAAAAAGAAAGAAAAAAGTAATGGCATTTGTATTTTCGTAGAGCTTGGGTGACATTTAATATTACCTGCTGAAAATAATAAAAATAAAAAGGCATGAATGTGAAGGAGAGAAAAAGGTTCCAACTCATGGAGCAGATAATAGTAATTTAGTATTTTAAAGCAGCTCAATGACTATTTCATCTCTGAACAGATCCTCTTGCAGCTTGTTAAATTGAAAGTAGAAATAAGAAATTATAGGCTGAAGGAATGGGGTTAAAAATAAATCCTCAAGTGGGCCGGCAAACTGCAACTTCTTGGGGAAAAGTGGTTTAGCAAATGTCAGTTCTCTGTTGTTATTTTCACAAGAAAAGGTCTGATACTGCTAAGTATTTCTCAAAGGGAGGTTACTTTAATACAGAGGTAAAGATATATAATAGTGATTGTATAGAATAAACACTTTTTTAGGTGTTTGAAGGATTTAGAGGGAAAACTTTATGAATGGGAGAGATGCTGTTTCATGCATTTTGTTTTTACTTGCAGCATTTCGATTGTACTTCTAAACAATAAAACAGATTAATTTTCTCAATGAAGTGTGAGGGGATTTTAAGGAGACATCTTGATGTGGCTTGGCACTGTTTGCTGGCCATTTTAGTGGGATTTGTATTTTCATTCAGTAGGGGACTATAGTCTTCTGAATGCAAAGCTGATGTTAAAAGAAATTTTGCTTGATTAGGAAACACGTAATTTGACCTGAAGGTCACATTACATTTTCTCTTGTGTTGAAGTATTATGGATAGTATTAATCTGTTTTTATCTTTTGTTTTCTGCTATATGTTATCATGATGCATTGCCGCTACAATAGCAAATAGCCTGTCAACACATTTACTGGACCGTAACCCCCTTGGGATAATCACTGAATTTTCATCAAGACTGCAATGATTAGTGTTTCTGATTATGATAATCAAATAACTAATTAGCTATCATGTTTCAGAAAAGACACAAAATTTAAAATGTTTTCAGAATATGTTAAGACACAAGTTTTTAGATACTTCCACTTCTTTTTTTTTTTTTCCAGAAAGCTTAGAACATATAGGGTGAAATGGAAGTTGCTAATTTTTACTGAAAAAGGAGCTGAGTTTTTTCTCACTCTGTCCTGTATTTCTGTTTCTTCCCTATAATTTTGAGGGTAGCTGACTAAAAAATACTGTGGAATTACTACTGGACTCTGTAAGAAAAGGCAACAAATTCTGTTTCTGGAGTTTGTATATTTCTTTTCGCTTTTCTTTGTATTTTTTACCCTTTTTTTCAGATTTTCAGAAGTGTTAAAGTCTGATTAGATGTCAGTGTACAGGCAGAGATAGGTCTCATCTTCACAGATTGCCTCACAGTGGTGTGGTATTGTGGCACTGAGATGGTGTTCTTCTCACCTTTGTGTCTATTTTCTCTTTCTGTATTTGAACATGATGAAAACATGTGGTGGTGTTTCATTCAGATTTCCTACCTTCAGAAGTGAGTGTCTGACTGGAATTTCTGGGCTTTGGTGGTTTTTTTGTTTGTTTGGTTTGGTTTGTTTTTTTAAAAATTTACTTATTTGTTTACTTATATGTCAGAAAAAGAAGGCAATGCTGGAGTTTGTTAAAGGATTTGCTACAGGCAATTCCAGTACCTTGTTCTTTTCCAGAACTACTGTTGGATCCAGATACTTGTAATTGCATTGTTTTCCACACTGTCCTTCATCTGTGCTC
Source organism: Rhagologus leucostigma (assembly GCA_013397725.1). Taxonomy (NCBI): domain Eukaryota; kingdom Metazoa; phylum Chordata; class Aves; order Passeriformes; genus Rhagologus; species Rhagologus leucostigma. The sequence continues at coordinate 1,525,125 of VZTD01002387.1, forward strand.
ATTTTAAATGTCACAGAGAGAGGTGGTGACATTATGCTAATTTGTAATGGATTCCAGTGTTACATTGCCCCATTTCTTTGACCTCAGCAAAGAGCACTTGCTGAGAAGAACAGAGGATGATTACCTCCCCTCTGAGCATGAACTAGCTGCTATGGCTACATGACTTTGGATTTAAAGAATAAACTCTAAAATTGCTGTGCAGAGGTTGTACAGGTTTTGTGCCTAAAACAAAGAAAGAGTTTCAAAGAGAATTTTTTTCTCCTCTGTGGCTGAGTTTATGGATTCTTCCCCATACGGTATATCTCTTATTCAGAAATTCCCCTGTCTAAGCTTGTGAGATCAGTTTTCAGTAAATGTGAAGAGAACTGTGGCTCACATATATTTAGGATATGCTCTTTAAGAGATATGAAGCTTTTATAGGAGAATTAGATGAAAGACAAAGTATTGGAGTTTATTATGAGTTCATGGCTGGAATTAGACTGTACCTGTATCAAGACAGGGATCTTGCCTGAAAGATTGCTGTGGTTTGATCCTCCTGCAGCCTAAATGCAGGAATTATTGAGCTCACAACTACAAAAAGACTCTCAAAGCAGCCCCTGAAACTATATCAGTTCTGAACTGCTAGAATATAAAAAAATGGTGACAGGATCAAAGCCATAGTCCAGCCATTACCACTCTTTTTAAAAGAGAACTGAACAGGGTCGTGTGAGAGGACCCTATGAATGGTGAAATTGAAGGAAGATTTCAATCTCCCTTTGAAAATATACTGGTATTAATATGATTTTGAAGAGTATGAATAAGTAGTTCTATACTCAAAGAACTGCTTCAGGAGCAGGTTTTTGGCCTTTTTAAAGTCAGTTACAATTACACTGGAGCTCCAAATAAGAGGTGAGTAAAGCCTGAGGATATAATTCTGAATTCATTCCTCACCCAAAACTCCCCCTCATGCTCCATGGGAGGATGAGGGGGAGTTTTGTGTTATGCAACACTGCTTCAGTTCTTGATTCTGGTTTATAGTGAAAGATAAATCCATTGCCACTTCCTCATTTCTTCTGAATCAAACAAAGCAAAAAAAAAAAGGAGAAAAATCCAGTAAACAGATTGGGACTCCTTTTGGGAAAAATAATCCGTTTTCTCCAGATGTGTTCTAGTACTTTGGTTTTGAAAGATTAGGTGGCTCACACTTGGTGAAAGTCAAAGGCTATTGATTTCTGCCCATGGAATAACTAATATTTCCATATAATATTTTGACTTTGAATCTTGACACCAGTTATTTTTTCTGTTGATGATTATCAGATCATTAAAGGTACCGAAGTGAAATCTCTATCAATGATTTGATGGATTTGATTTTTTCCATCAGCAGAATAGGAAAAATAAAATCGTGCTCTGAACAGATGCAGAGTGAATGTCAATTGTAGGTTACTGTAACATTTTTCCCTCCATTTTATAGACGGATTTTATTTGTTGATGAAGGAATAGACCTTGGCTTTGGTACCCCTTTGAGCTTCATAGATTTTAAAATTTCAGAGTGGGCTAGACTTTTGTGGATTTAGAATGAAGGAAAGAACACTGATCTTAGTAAAAAAACCCTCAAGCTTTTCAATCATGCTGAATGTCTTCCTGTCTTCATATTTATTATCTTTTCACCCCTTGAAGCTTGCAATTGTTTGTGGTGCAAAGTTGGTAGAAAAGAGAGCTTAAGACGGTATAGAAAGATTATTTTAATGTTCATTATATTCTTATCTTGCATAGTGAAGGTTTGTGAATCAACTTACTTCAAAATGTCACCTTTATTCTGGTCACATTCACTGTCCCAAGGTCCAAATAAAGTATGTTCTGTGTCTAAAATGAACACTTGTGTGGGTGTGCACATGTATTTGTGCAGATAATGAACAGGGGGTTTTTTTGTGTGTGTGTGCTCAGAATATCCCTAATTATAAGACCTTGATACATTATTAAAATCTACAAAAGTAAATCATATTTCTGTTAGCTTTCTTTTTCCATAAATTTCTAAACACATGCAAAGAAAAAAATGAATTTTTTTTACATATCCAATCACATCTGTAACAGCTGCTGAAATGCATCTGCTTGTGGATTGTGTAGGGTGCTTAGAAAGGTATTACAGTTTTATTTAGCAAGAGGTAAATTTGAACTCTGAGCTAAAATACAGCTAGTTTCCATATTTAGACAGGCAATCACTTATTTTAATCAGATCTCAGTATTACAGTGTCGTACTTCACCTGTTTCAGAAATAAATTTCTGTGGGAATATGCTGCGCAGGAGGCTGGGGTTTTTTTAGCACTGTGGTAAAGTCGTATTTCATATTAAATATCTAAAAGGGGTTAATTCTGTGGTGTAAAGCTAAGTTCATAAAATTGTACGATACAAATAGTATGTTCACTACACTTAAAACACTTCAGTTCTTTAGTAGAGATAATCTATTTAGCAGTAAATGGAATGAAATCCCTTAGTTATCAATGAAAATATCTGATGTATTCTTCCTAACGCATTCTTTGGACCAAAATGACGTTTGTATTCATCTAGTTGTAAAGTTACAAATGCCTACGTTTCTTGTTTTAATTTATTTTAAGCAGAATATGAAGGAAATCACAGTGATCTGTAATGTAGGTCTGTAGAGCTATTATCCTATTGCCATTTGAAACCTTTCATTGCATTTTCCTTCTATGAAGTAAATTTTTTGGCAAGGCGATAACTGTGAGGAAGTAGCAAGGCAGATCCCATTACTGTTCAATGTATGTTTTGATGAGAGTTTTTTAAATGCATACCCATGGCAACTTGGACAGAACAGGGGTGTAAAATTCAAATACAATGGTTGTCAACCATTGAAACCTGAGAAACAGGCAGAGAACGTCTGAAAAATGTGATCCGTACCAAAATGTTTCTGCATTCCTTCTGCTTTGTGAATAGTGACTTAAAATTGTGTCTGGTTTGAATATCGTATGATGGAAAGACGGACAGTAATTTCATGTGAATAATCTCTGCAGTTGGGCTTTGAAATACAAGATTGACTTTCCTAAATGCGAGGTTTTGCTTACCATTCTCCAATTGCTTCTTTTTTTCTTCGTTTTTTACCTTGGCACACTTAATGCTTTGTTAGATTTTAGCTCAATTAGTCTGGCTTGCATATTGCAGATCATTTACTAGGAACCTGCTGGGTTATTTTCAAAAAGTTCTTCAGTTCTTAAATAAATCACCAACAATTCCATTGTAATTGTACATTTAATGTATTGTTTGCAAACCCTTATTTTGAATGGGTAACTGAATAGTGGTTTATTTTATGTTTCTGCAGTATGTTGGCTGTTACATGTGCAACAAATACACTGTTAAACTTCAGTTCTTATTTAAGTGTTGTCAAGGAATACTACTTTATTTTTTCTGTTTCATTATGCACTTTTAAACAAGCTATTTAAAAATAAATCAGGTTTAAATAAATTTTCCCTGATATTTTTAGGTATGTTTAATTATGAACATATGCCATGGAGCTAAGTGTTCTAAATGTACTCTAATTGGAATAAAACATGCAGTGGGAAAAAAAATGTTATCATTTTTTGGTATCTTTATGTCTCAGTTTTAGTATCACAGTTTCAGAGTTAAAGGAAGAGAGTTATTCTTAACATGACGTACATCCCTGATTCGATCCTTATCTGCTGCTGGTTGTTGCTTTCCACTGTGAGCACCATCCCTCTTCACAGAGACCTGGAAGCCCTTGTCAGTGAAGACTCGGGCAAAAAAAGCATTCAGTACCTCAGCCTTGCTTGTGCCTGCTGTCACTAAGATACCTGCACTATTCAGTAACATACAACATTTTTTTTGTTCACCCGTTCATTACCGGCATCGTAATAGAAATTCTTGTTGTTCTTATGTCCAGTGCAAGTGTCAGTTTTAGGTGGCGTTTTGCTCTCCTAACACCAGCCCTCTGTGCCCTAGAAGTGCTTCTAAATTGCTCCTTTTGTAACTTGTTCTGCTTTTATCTTTTGTAAAATGCCTTTTTTTTTTTACATCGGAACAATACAGTATTGTACAACTACATGTAGTTGTGAGACCAGCAGAGTGAAGGAGGTGATTCTGCCCCTCTACTGGGGTCCCCAGTACAGGAAGACATCAACCCGTTGGAGTGAGTCCAGAGGAGGGCCACCAAGGAGGATTAGAAGGGTGGATCACTTCTCCTGTGAGAAAAGGCTAAGAGAGTTGGGGTTATTCAGCCTGGAGAAGAGAAGGCTTTGAGGTGACCTAATTGCAGTCTTCCAGTACCTGAAAGGAGCCTACAAGAAAGATAGAGAGGGACTTTTTATGAGAGTGTGTAGTTACAGGACAAAGGGCAATTTTAAACTGAAAAAGAATACGCTTAGCTTAGGTATTATGAAGAAATTCTTTACTGTGAGGGTGGTGAAGCATTGGAACTGGTTGCCCCAAGACGCTGTGGATGCCCCCTCCCTGGAGGTTTTTAAGACCACTTTGGAAAGGGCTCTTAAGGAGCAATTTGGTCTAGTGGAAGGTGTCCCTGCCCATGGCACAGGCATTGGAACTGTATGAGCTTTAAGGTTCCTTTCAACCCAAGCTATTCTACAATTCTGTGATACTTAACGCTACTAGTATATGATATAAAAAGAAATTGCAGCTTTATAAATATTTTGCTTCCTGGTGTATTATTATCCTGTGATATTTGCAATGATACAAGCCAATGCATATTTACTTGTAATTATTTGTTTGCTGTTGAGATCCAGCAGTCTTTCATAGTATACTTCAGCCTTTTTATGGCTAATTAAGTGCTTATTCAAATTGGTTGGGATATATTTCAGTAGTATTTAACATGTACCAAACCTGAGTGTGCATCAGGCAGAGTGGATGAGAGTCAACATCCTTTTCCTGATAAACACATTTTTGAGAACATTGTAAGAATTGTTATTCACCCAAGTTGTTGAATAAGCAAAATGGAAATCACAGTTTTCCGTCTTAAGGTTTCAACCCTACAAAAATGTAATAGTCAGGTAAGTGCTTTGCAGGAATAAAATGGCTACTGATGGTAGTAATATCCTTTTTGGGTGTAAAGCTATATAAATGTACACGTATGGCATGTGTGTATGTGTATTTTTATTTAAATATAAACAAATGGTTGTTTGATTATCTTCCTCCTTCCACAGACCCCTCTATTTTGTTGTCTATTTAGTTTTGAAGAAATTTCCCACTTTGTTTTCTAAGGAACTTGGAGTATAGTCCTTACCTATCCCTTCCACTCCATGTTCTTTAAACTCTTTTTCCTCACTAAAGGATGTGAAAGGATATATTTCCTGCAGAGCTTTTAAATTTAGAGCATGGGGTTCTTAATGAGGGAGTAGAAATTGAAGCAAATAAATAAATAAAACATGGTTTAGTGAGGAATAACTGGTGTAGCTGAGAGAGTGCTAACTCAGTCCTGATGTCTGTTGGTATTTTAATGCATCCTACAGCATAAATATAAGACTCCTGCCTCCTTAATTATAGAAAACACATTTTATAACGGTTCTATTGATCTTTTGTGAACAATGTTGATCTTGTAGGAAGGGTAGATGATGCAGCTAAATAACAATGTACACTGCTATTGCTTTCCAGCAGGGTACTGGCATTGAGCACTTCTTAAACAAAAATATTCAGTTATTTGTGTAATTTATGTAGCATATATTTTCAATATTCTAAAAAGCAAGTGAATATCATTCTCAATTTCATGACTGGGATTGTTATCAGCTTCTGACATTCATAGGAAATTACATCCTAAAATCTCAATAGATAGTGTGTAGCTGCTGTAAAAGCTAGTGAGATGAGGTAATGCTATGTAGGCAGTACAGATTGTCCCTGATTGAATACAGATTGAATATAGCGTTTGGAAGAACTTTTGCCAATCACTGAAAATAGTCACTATGTAATTAAAATGAAAGAAATGCCTTCCTGGATTGAGTGACTTTTAAGGAAACTAATTAGTGATCTTAAAATAACAATGATATTTCAAGCTGGATAAACCTTGCAGAAAAATGGTAGCAAGGATCATATAGTACAATGAAGTTCAAGCTGTCCTACCTTTTTTCAGTTGCTTATCAACACCTTTGTTGCCCACAAGTGCTGAGTTCCAGTACTGAGAAGGAAATCTCTGACCTTGTCTAAAGAAGCTGTTCTTTGTATTAAGCTATATTTAATTACTGATTAGATACAATAGCTAATCCTGAGATACAAAATATAGAACTCATTAATTTTTTTCCTGGTCTTGAACTGGTTTTTTAATCTAATCTTTTCTTATTTAAGTAGAGTTTGGAAACACAAGCTGACTGTATAAATTGTGTCAAATATCTCATTCCAGGAGATGGACAAAATCCTTCTGATGTTACTCGCAAGGGATAGTTTTGCATAATTCAGTGCAATTGGAAAGAGTATTTGATAATAAGAATAAAGGTCAGAAACACAAGAGGAAAAATTGTCTTCCTTTTACAAACAAAAAGCATAAGTACACTATGTGCCAAATATCATGCGTCACTGGATGGGGGAATGAATTGTGTGGGATCTGACAAGTTCCCAGTACTATCTAATGGCATTTTAAAATCTCATGTTTTATTGTGGGTTTTCAGAAATACTGTTTGTTACAATTTAGCAGATCCTTCAAAGAAATTACATGCTCTTCAGGAAAATGAACAGCTGTAGGAGGCAAGTGTGCTTACTTGTACAACTGAGACCTCTGAATTCATTCTATCTCTCTCACAAGACAGAAAAGCAGCAGTATTTCAAAAGAAAACATTTAGATTTTTACAATACTGCTGCAAAATTACACTATTTGCTGCCAAGAAAGTAGAACCTAGGGGTCCTATTCAGTGACCTTTGATGCAAAGAAGTACCAGACTGAAGTTGGTAAATAATTTTGTAGCATATTTGTCATTATGGAATTTTCTTACCTTATGTATCCATCATTAAATATTCTCTAGCATAAGAAAAAATGCTGAAAAATCCATAAAGACTTTTAATAAGTAGGTAGACTGGGGTTCAAGATACCATTTTGGGAGAAGTTTGATCTGAGTCTGGCAAGCTCTCATTCATTCATTCTGAATGAGCAAGGATTTTTATGGTGTCCTTTATTTCAGTCTCCAGACTCATTGTTGCACTTGTTAGCTGAGAAGAGGAAATGTTTATAAAATGTGGGCAGGATATAAGTCCTAACTCTGTTCTCTGCAATGATGAGTCACACTTTGTTGATGCATGACGAGTTCTGCTCTGTCAATAATTTGGACCACTCTAAAGTCAAAATTGCAGCTCCCATCTTGGCCTTGTGTCCTGCTTGTGGCCTTGTCTCAGTCCATGACGCGAATGCGTATTATCTCTTTTTATGATTTGTATTATTTGTGGCATTTAAGACTGCTGTCATCTGAATAGGAGTCAGTAACTGATGTAAATAGGTCATGATATATTGATAGTCTTTGGATGGGGAACAAAACCTTGTCTTTCCATCAATATAGAAATAGGAAGGAACAGAATACGTGAGATACTTGCGTTTATATATTGACTTATTCTCTTGGGCAGTTGCGTTTCGTATTAGCTTAACAACTGTAACATACAGCAGTTTATACGGTAAGCAACAGTGATCTAGTTGGACTGTTTGAAAGGCACACAATTTCCTTGACAGCTGGCAGTGAAGACTTTGTATATAGTCATTGCTTAGTAATGCAGGACTAGGCCAAGCTCTAACAGAGATCCATAGTCTGGAGCTGAGTTTCTATGAACAATTCACCTTTCCCATGTAAAATTATTGGACTTTGAGACTTATAGATATTTTCAGTGATTTCCATGACTTGCTCTGTCTGGAGCACACTCGATGTTATTTTTTTCTGCAGTGCAGCTCGTTATGGGTAATCACCTTGAGCTGTGAGTAGCTGACTAGTTTTTCACAATCATTTGGCAGTCAAATTCGGTGCAAATTAGCCTAGCAAAGTTGACAGTATTCTTCTCACAACTGTTCATGAAATCCCTATGTGATAATTTCTCATTTGCAGAAGACTGGAAAAAGACATTATGAGGTATGTTTCTAGGGAGTCTTCATGTTTGTGTCACTGACTTTCTCCTTGATCACTTCAAGGGTTCTCTTTTATGTTGCTGTTTCTTCGTTAATTTTGTTGCCATTTTCAACCTGTTTTTCAATTCCTTTTTTTGTGTGTTATTTTACTGTGCCTTCTATAGGCTATTAATTTATTAATATTAGTTGTATAAAATTAGAAAAGGGAAAAATATTTTACATTAATGCCATGAAGTAAAACGGTCCTGAAAAGATGCTGCAGAAATACTGCTTTTCAGTCAAGCAGTTCAAAGAACTGCTTAAACTTGGCAAATCTTATTAGATTATGGTGTTGGAAATTTCTTCTAGAGTCTTCTTAGTGCTTTTCAGTTTTACTCAGTTTTTGGTTTTTGTTTTTCTATTTAGCTCAGTAATCTGATTTTCAGAATGCTCTGACAAAAAGAACCACTGAGCGCGTCCACATCAGATTCATGTTACATCATGAAGAGTGTGTCACAAGCACATTGAGGTCAGAGTAAATGTCATTGGCAGGATGGGATAGTCTTCATTTACACAAAAATTTGAAATGTTTAGAGTATGCAGTTTACTGACAAGTGCGACATAGGTCTTTCATAAGACCTACCATCATTAGCAGATTTGCCGATAGTATCCAACTCAGTCATCTCATAAAGTACCGTGATTACCTTTCTTTGGCATTCACATCCCATTTGATTAAAGACTTGTCCTTGAATTCTAGGTGCTTCCCAACTCTAGTCAGAGATTGCTTATTTAACACAAGATGGGGGTGTCTCAACTTAGCTTTTTTCTTATGAGAGAAACTACTTATTAAATGGGTTACTTAATATATAAAGCTGAAAAAGACATTCTTACTTATTATTTCCTCAGATTTGAAATTGGTCTGTCAAATTTAGCATGGCAAGCGTCAGTGTCAAATTGTAAATAGAATGTGTTTTGGCAGGTGTGGGATTTCAGAAGGTACCTAGATACAGATGAATTTAACTTATCTTTTTTTCACTTGCTTTAATTTCATTGAGTAGTTCAGTCTCAGTCTATCATTTGGCATTTTCAATACTTTATGCTCATAGCCAGGTCTTACCACGAAAGTTATTTTGTTTCCTTTATGCATCTTCCTTGGTCCACAAAAGTTATTCAAGCGAAAAAGGTTGGAAAAATGCAGATGTAAAATTGCAGCACAAACATGAAAGTTGGATTATATCTTCTGACTCTCCTGGACTAACTTGAGCTCCTAGAGTTGATCTACCCATGGAAGTCCAAAAATAGTTTAACTCTGGGTTTAGGATTCTTTAGGAATGCTTAACTGTGCACTGTAAGACTGAACAGATCTTCCTGGTGATCTTGGCAATGACAGCAAAGGAAAGGGATGAAAAAATACATTTCTTTAGGCTGATATGAGTCAAGAAGCCTCTAGATTGTAGATTGATTTGAGAATTGGGCTTGCCTGTTATCATTGCAGTAATAGGAGTATGAGTAGCATAACATAGAGATAGACTAGTCTTTTTTCTTTTTCTCCCCATGTTGGAGGAAAAAGAAAAAACCTGCCCAAACACCTCTAGCCATGTCTCAGGCTGATTCTATGCTGTAGTCCAGCAATATGATTGCAGCATGTGTATACACATTACTGATCAAATAGATGCTAGTTTAGCTATGGCAACGTTGTGTTCGGTGTGGGCTGAAACATTCTCACCCCTCATCCTTTGGGAGCTTGGGCAGACTGGTCTAGCAGTTGTCCTTAGCTCATTCCACTACCATCATTACCCAAGCTAATATTTGGGGTCTGACTGCAGAAGCACCTGGGACTGTAGTATAGGCAGAACAGTGGGAATATAAACTGTAAATATAGATAAAGTGTAGATTTCTCTTTCAGTGCTGGATTTGGTTGATTTAGTTCTTCCCTCTCCCCAGCTCTCCCTTTGGAGAGGGGGTTGTTGCTTGTTTTCTTTCCCTCCAGAACAAACAAAGCAGGAAGGATGTAGTTGAACGTGTCTTTGGCTCCTGCAGTTGTGTTTATAAGAATATGTTCTGTATTTCTCTGTATTGCTTTATCCCTTCAGACCCCTTTGTGTATCAGAAGATGCATTTGTCTAAGAAAGGGAGAAACTTAAGAAGTTAAGATAAAATATCAGTAATTGATAAGAAGCTAGAAAAGATTTCTTTTTGTGTGTGCTTTCTGTTTTATTAGTGTGACTGCGTTTAATGCTCAGTGGTTTGCAATTTCAAGAAAAGTTTAAATCTCTGTTTCTGTGTGCTCCCAAACCTGAAGTGCATTCTATGAAATATAACTTATGAGGCACACATGCCCATGCACTCACTTTCCCTGAAAAATTTGAGAAAATTTCTCTGTCCTTCAGAAGTTAGTTTCTTCTTGCATTTTTTTCACCTTTGTATAGCAAGACATTAGTGCAGTTCTTTTATCCCCTTCTTTTATTGCATCAATAAATGTTCTTGGCACACCCTGTTTGGCAACAGCTTTTACTGCATGCTCAAATAAAAACCAGTATGGAACAGCATACAAACACAGTGTAATATCTTGAAGTGTGAATTAGGAACCTTCAAACTGAGTTTGCTGCCTTGCCATTCATGGAAATATACTCAGAGATCCTATTTTAATAGATGGCAGTGTTTGCTTCTCTTACATACTTGTTTGTACAGTGAAGAAAGGATAAAAATTATTTCTAAAGGGATCTGTCCTACCTGTAGTAGAACACAAGTTTTGTATTAAGGAGCAGTAAAGATACATATTTCCTTTCTCATTTCCCTTCCAGCTCAAAATTGTACAGGTCTTCTATTTAATATAATTTTTGATCTTTTCTTGAGAAATAAAATTGTTACAGGATATTTGCCTTTTGCTGGTGTGGCATCCAGGCCATAATAATTACAGATTAAACATTTAACTTTTTTTAATACTGAGTTTCTCACTGCTTTGCAGTTGAATATGTATCATTAAACACCATGCCTCCAAATAAAGTGCGAACAGTTATTACTGTTATTTTCTTTTAAAATAATTACTTGCATGAAGGGTTTTCTTTTTCATTTTTAATGAAAGCATTGAACTGGTCTTTTTTGAAAAAAACTTTTAAAAGAATGAATTTTGTAATAAAACATTGTTATTTATCTCAAGCAGATAAACAAGATGATCATTATTAATTCTCACTTGTCTGAATTGAGAATTCCTTTTGAATTCCATCTCCTTGAATTGCTGTTCAGAAGTATGACTCAGAGATTTTCTCTGGAAAAAAAAATTCACCCTAGAAGTATTGACAGGGAAGTAAATGACTGTGTCTAAATGGATATATGTGGAATACTTCCAGGTTGGGGTGAACATTTTGCCATTTCTCATGTCTCTTATAGGATACGACCTCAGTAGCCGCACATGTGGTTATCCATGAGACCAGCACAAATTTTACTCAGTGTCAACACAGAAAATGAGTCTTCCTATGAGCAAGGATTTCTTCTGTGTTTGAAGGGGGCTAAATCAAGTCTAAGTATTGAAAGAAATAGGAGACACAATTCAGAGAAACTGAAACCAGACCATTACAGAGAGAGAGCTCTATATAAGGTTAAGCACTTAGATAAATGTTTGTTATGAAGGGACATAACTGGGTGAGTCAGACAAAGCGTGGAGTTCATAAAATTAAAATTCAAAAATTGAAAGGGTTCAGATTCATTCTGGGAGCTCCAGAAGTTCTTTAAATCTTTTTTTAATGTCAGGAGGTCTTCTCTTTATCTAAAAATGCACTTTTAATTATGGGTCACATCACTGTAGTTAAGTGGGTGAATCACAAGTATTTAAAAATAGAAATCCTTGCAGATTTATACAATAATGTTTATTTTCAGAAAGCTTAATTGTATATGGAAGCAGATGGAAAATTAGTGTAGTTCACTTTATGTCTGGGAGTAACTGGAATTTGAGTGCAGAGTAGAACTGTCTGGAAAATAGAGGAAAAAAATACCACTTCACTCACTTTTCACTCACACCCATCAAGTGGGACTACTTTTTTTTTTCTTTAATGGATGTTTCTAAAGCTTCCACTTCTTCCCCTGTTTCATTCACAAAGGACATAATATATTTATTCCTCTCCATTTCTCTTTT
>VZTD01002387.1:1546226-1562516 GCA_013397725.1 Rhagologus leucostigma
AAAAAAAAGCTAGTCACCTTTCTGATGAAATATAGACTGTCGAATACACATCAGAGGTTAGTAATGCTTTTTCTCCCTAACTGCCATTCATTGCATGCAGTCCATAAAACTGATTTTCTGATCTCCTTGTCAGTGTTTAGAAAACTATTTCCCTTCCAGTTCCTGTCTTTGTTCTGGGTGGAAGAGATCTATTACAACCAAGTTTAAAGACCACATTTTTTTTTCTAATGACAGACTGCACTTTGCAATGCAGGAAAAGGTATTTTTGGTTCATTAGACTCAGTAGCAGAGCTAGTAAACCAAAGGCTAAATGAAAGGAAGTGGCATGTGTTTAGGGAAGCAGGCAGTTAAGTGTCATCATCCTTCTAATGATTTTGAAGCAGGTCAGATTTACTGGTAAAATTCCCAGATCTCCCCTGTAACAGCTATAATCCAGTATATGTCTGACGTTTTAGTGTATCAGAATTGTGAGATAAAAAAAATTTTAAAAAACATTACCGTGTTATGAGTTGACATAAGTTACAGAAATATAGTTCAGTTTAAAAAGGAGTGACAAGCCCTGTAAGGTCCTAGAAAATGACAGGAGAAAGTAGTCTGTTGCTGTTTCAAAAGACTTGTGTTAAGTTTACCAACAGGGTATTTTGTTATCAGAAGGCAGCAAATACATATCAGGAAATGAATCAGAAAGCCGATTGTTCCTGGGGATTTTAATGAGGTTAGTAACCCAGTCCTGTAGAACAATTAAAATCTTCAGCATCTTGCTGAAGGTAATTCTGTTTTGAAAGTGTTAAGTTTTTCTCACCAGATTTAGCTGAACTTTTCATTCAGGTATGGCCAAATTGGTACTGTGCAACTTTTCAGCCCACTCATCCCCTTATTTGCCCTAATGAGGGCCTTCAGAATGGGTCTGACAATGGAAAATGACAGAAAAGTGGGATTATAGGTTGGCCTGAGGAAAAAAATGTAAAAAAAAAGGTTTAGATTTTAAGCCATTAAGTATGAGTTGTATTTCTAGATGCTATGCCCTATTAATGTGAGTAACTAAGCTCAAGTGTAGAATACAAGACTGTAACTTTCTATCTAGTAGATGTTTCATATGCAAGATAAGATATTTTGCCTGACACTACCAGAAAGCCAATGAATAGTTTTCAAGAACTTCAGCTTTTCCAAGGAAGCTTTTTTTTTTGGTTTTTTATTTTTTAAACACTGGATCACTGAATATCGTGTTGACATGTGGTCCACTTGGAATTAGTTTATTTTAGCTGGATCAAGTCTGTGTCTACCAAAAGTAGTTAATCTTAAAAAAAAAAACCCAAAAACAAACCAACAAAAAACTTTTGAAAGTCTCTTCAAGGACAGGGAAACATGAGCATCTGGGTATTTTTATTAGTTTGGGAACACAAGACATGTAGCTTTGTGTCTCAGAGATAAGGAAAATAGAACAGAGACTTGAACTCAGGTCATTAAAGCCCTAAGATAACACTTTAATCACTGTACCTATCCATCCTTTGGAAGAAGATTATTAATGCAAGTATTTTCATCTTCTGCTTTTAAAAGTCTTTTTTCTTATAACGTAGCAATACATCTCAGTGGAGAGTTCTGCGGCTCCTGCCTGGATTTAATACAAATTAAACAGTAGGTTCTTTGTGTTATCAATGCCAAAAGCTTTCAGGCTGAATTCAGTTTTGGTTTATCATGAAAAAGAAAGCTTAACACATTTGATAATAGAATGCATATCCCTTTATAAATGTTCTCTTTATATGGCAGAATATGGATACTTTTGACTCATTCAGTTTATTGCTGGAGGTATGAAATACTAGAGGCCAAATTTTGAGACACCTATATAGACAGTTTAATGAAAACACATGATTTTGTAGGGTGAATGCAAGGTGAATTTGGCTATAAAACTAACAGTAACTCTGGGAAGTGTTAAGTATGCTTTTAATGCAAAAATAAACACGGTTTTATTGGGGGGGGAGGATAAAACAAAAGTTTTGAAAGGAGAGCACAGTAAAGCTGGAGTTTAACAGACTAACACTGTTCTTAGTGCTGTTAAACAAAACCATGCATATCAGTTTGCATAGATAAACTTTGCTGTAACAAGATTTAGTTCATAAGAACATTATGAAACATTGTGATGTAATGTTTGGTAGAATGTGGTGTTTCAGGTATAGTCTAATGTGTGCCGGTTGTGCTTGTCCGTAGATTGATAACTGTGGAGAACTTGCCATACATAGCAAACATAAACCTGAAGCAAACGAAAACATCCTCGTTTTGTCATATCAGAAATCTAATCTTGTGTTTTTCTTTTTTTGCCCCGGTGGAGAGGGCCAAGGACAATGAATCCTGCTTGATTCTTTGTAACCTTCAAACGATTATTAAGCTAGAATCACCAGGGCTTGGTAAGGATAAATACGGAGAACTGAGGAAAAAAAAGCCAATATATTACCCATTCAATGGTGACATTGATTCTAAATAGAACTTCTTAAAATAAGTACTCAGAAGTTATGCGACCACAGCTGGGTTTAAGGGAAAGGTGTACTGGAGTCATTGCCTGTAAATTCAAATTTAAGTTATTGGTCATCATTTAGTAACAGATATTATACCATTACTTTTTAACAAAACAAAAAAAAAGAAGAACCCCATAAAGGTTTGCAGTCTGTATGTCCCTGAGTCTAGTCTTTAAGGAATAAAAGAAAAAGAAAGCCTCTCAAACTGTAATGAAATGAATTTTATTTTGCAGGCACTAGGCCCATGCCATTTCATTTCATTACCAGGATACGCTGAGCGGGCTGGAATCAGCAAGAACTACAGGCAATGCAAGCTGGTGATAAGCATTTCATCATGGCCCTAAACATATTAAATTTTTAGCAATAAATTTTATCAACACCATCTTCGTGGCTGGATAACATTTCCCCCCCTTCTTTCTTTACCCCACTCTCCCATCGCCCCATTCGCTTTTGCTCTGCAAATACAGCTTGTACTTGACTGTTCTGAAAACAAATTTTTAGGAAATCAATAACTAAAACACATTTACAGTTTAGCTAGTCCAGTAATTATCCTTCAGGCTATTGCCTCTACTTACTGAAAATGGGAAAATAAAGTTACAGTGTGAGCAAGGGTAACAATAGACGAACCTCATTAGGTTTTGTGACAGTCCTTAGATTTTCTCCTAAAACTAAAATATATCCATGGGGAAAATATATTCAGTTGAAGACCTCATTCCCAGACATTTTGTCTTTATACAATACTGATATAGAAAAAGGAGGTATAATTCTAAAGAAAAGGTTGTAGATTTGATATTTCTAATAATATAGTCAATAAAATGTTACCAATTTCCAATGGCTGCAGTGGTGAAATGGCCACAGCCCAGAAGTTCCTGAGGTTCAGGACCAGGAGAAAACTTAATCTACTGAACTACCCAGATGATATCCCAGTAATTAAAGACAGACCAAATGTGAGCATATAACTGTGAAACAGAGGGAGCAGGTGATGATTTTGGTTTAGTCTAGAAAAAGTCTCTTCTTTCTGAGCATTAGTCTGGGTAACTGTATACCCAGTTTTAATGATAGAAAGGTGCATATTTAAGGACTCTCAAAGCATAACAAACCTGGGGCTGGTTAGGGGCTGATTAGTTTCAAAAGCAGCTCTAGAGTAGCTGAGGGTAATCCTAATTGTATTAATAATGAATTCTGTTGTTACATAGTACTCTAGTATGGCTCATCACTGAAAATGTGGTTTTAAGAAAATACATTCTTTTAAGTTTTGCTTGATATTTAACACTGACTGAGTGGTCTGCCGAGGAAGACCACACTCAGAGATATGTTGACTGGTAAAGCCAGCATGTCTGCTATGAAGATATAACTCAGGAAAACCTGAAAACTCAATACAGTGCTCCTTCATTAACCTGTATAAGTTCATTTTGAAGCTTGTAGTGCAAGAATCTAGGGGACAAGAAACAGTTACTGATGATATTTATACAAGCAATCACTGGTCATATAGCCATACACGGAGTAAGTAGGGAGAATGCTTCGAGATCCTAAAGAAGTTTTTAACAACTGTACAGCTGTGTACAGCTTCTCCTTTTTCTCTTTCTCATGCTTTATGCAGAAGTCTATCCTGCTCTTCTGTCTCGTATTTCTGGTTCCTAGTCTTACTGTTAAAAAGAAAACCTGTTTGCATGTGAGGGAGTAAGGCCTGGTAGCAGTGGAAATTGGAAAATTAGTAGGCATACCTCCACCTTGTTTAAAAAAACACTCTGGGGTTTGAGAAAAACTAATTGTTACATTAGTCTTGGAAACATGAGTAGGACAGGCTTTATCAGACAGGTACCGGTACCCTATTAATATAATTAATGCTTACACTCAAAAGTAAAAAAAGAAAAAAAAAATTGTTAAAGGAAAAACTACTGGAAAAAATTCCGTGTCAATACTTACATAGAATATTAACATTTTTATGTATGAAAATTTTTTGTTATTAATTTTTCTTTAGTTTTGTGTTATATAGTATAGGATGTTGATTAGATTTTATTGGTACAGCTCATCCTGTGCATATTTCAAAGCCTGATGTACATGACATTTCTACAGGTTGCTTTGGAAAGACTTTGGGAAACAGCAGCTGTCATTGCATTTCTTGAAAGTGGGTAAATTATTCTTGAAAGAAAGTAGGGAGCCTAGGTGACTTCTCATATGGTTTTCATCACTGCAGTGTCTGAGCATTTCATACAAGTAAAGATGACAATAAAGGTTTTTCTCCTTCTTCCTTTCCTGCTGGGAAAAATACAGCAATGGCTCTATGGGATATCTGGCACAACATACAATAAATGATTAGAGAAGTGTGTATGCACTGAGTTTACCAGACACTGGCTTGGTCCCCATGTGGCTGCATCACATTTGTCCCTATGCAGAAAGTTTAGCACATAAAAGGCTACTGTAAATAGAGAAGAAATCATCTGTTCTCTGTGTTATATCCATGGTGCATTCAACAAGAAGTATTTAGCTTAAACTGCAGCATTGAATACTCAGATTAAAAGTTTTTCCTGTCATAGATGCAAAGGACCATCATCTGAAAGTAGCTTGCCTGGAGAGACAAAAGACTTGTCATCATTGGAGGTTTATTAAGGGTAGAGTCAATAAATATCAGTTAATAAAACTATTGGCAGAGATTTTGTCGTGTCCTGGAGTATGAAACAAGGGGATGGCATTCTGCAATTCATTCTAACCTTTTAACTTCAGATCTCAAAGGAAACACTAACAGTGCTTCTTTCGTTAGGTATGCAGCTAGAATTTCAGTTATAGGTGTGTGAGTACCTCTACAAGTGGCAATCTCAGAGACTTCTAACTCTCTCCCAACTGCATTTTTGTTTTTCTCCTGCTAGCCTTCCTTCTTTACAATCCACAAATTCGAGAGCAGCAACAATCAGGTTGCTCAGAAATAGTACTCCTCAATGTCCTAGCTCAATAATGCATTTAAGCTTCATGGCCAAACTACCTCAAAAGAAGAGGCAGCAAAATTTAAGAATAGTTCTTTCATAAAAATATTTTGGATTTGTCTTTCACCTATGGCATATTAATAAATACTAGAACTGTGTCTTTTTTCCTACCCCTCCAAGGATCAACAAAGTAAAAAGCTCTTTCCAGTAAAACCAAATACAAGAAAACATTATGAAAAAGTAGGTGGAAGTTTCAGTCAAATAGAAGATGACTAAATTTAGAGTGGCAAGGTGAAGATGAACAATTATGTAACCATATCAAAGAATTTATTTGTTAATCTTGTTTCAGAGCCAGGTAAGATCTTTATTCCGTATGTCCTTTGATTTTTACTGAAATTCTTTTCAATTAAGATATGGATGAAGACTCATGTGCTCACCAACTTGTATGGAACACTTGACATATATAAAGCTATTCCTAGAAACAGAAAAAGCAACAACTAAAAAGTAATTTTTAATTTATTTTAATCCATATTTTATATATTTTAATTATAAAATTCTTAAGAGCTGAAAGCAATTATTTGGTTCAAGAATATTTAAGAAAATAGTCTGCACAAGAAAATAGTTTCACAGCCTAAGTTATGAAAACCCTAAGTTTTCCTTATGCTAGCATCATCTTTATTATTTATGCAACCTCTTCCTAAACCCTCCTGTCCTCATTTCTTTCTTTTTCTTTTCTTAATATACATGCCTAGCATTCATTTCTCCTTTCTGTTATTTCTGTAATTTTCACAAGGGCAAATTAAATCTGTTGCATGACAGCATTATGTGACAGTTCAGTAGTTCCACAATTCCTACAAATATTCTAAGTCTATTGCTGTCATAAGCGATGCTCCTCTGTGTGACTTTCAGAGAGAAAAAGCTTTTTATAGGCAGCTGTGCTAGTTGTCCCATTCTCAGTTCTTCAAGTGAACATAGTGGCAGAATTCTGTTCTGGTATGACTAAACTCCCTGAGAATTCATCTCATCCCCATCATGGATTGTACACCTCCTGATGCTGTGCAATACAAAGCATCTTTTCAATTTCTACATGCCTCTGCTGTGCCTTTAGTCTCAGAACTTGTTTGTTTTTATTTGCACTTGGTTATTCAAACCAAGGCATCTAAATATATTGACAGTGGTGTATAATCTCGTGATTGTATTATGTACCCTTCTGTTTTCTTACCAACATCTTTTGTTCTGTATTACTGACATTGCCATTTTAATAAGTATGCATTTTAAATAAACAGCTGGAATTACGTTTTTCAAAAACAATTTCAGTTGCCCTTGTTTGTATTGCTTTGTAGTGATGCCGTTTCCCACGTGCCATTTTAAAATATTTAAAACTACCTGGAAAATATAATTGCTCATTTGTCCTTATGCTCATTGTTACTCTCACCAGTGTCATTTGAGGAGTCATAAGAAGGTAATACTTCATGAAACTGTTCAGCACTAGACAGATGAAGCTATTTTGCCACTCTCTAAATGCTGTTCTTGTTCACTTCCACTGAAAGCAGTGTGAGTGGTGGAAAAGAAATAATGAAGTTATGGAAAAAAATAAAATGGATGGTGGCAAACCAAATCCTAATCTTGCAGGCTGTCATCCATTCATACTTTTTCGGAAAATTTGGAAAATATTGGCCTCTCTCTCTGCAAAACTCATTTCTAGCTTAAAATAACTGCTTTTACTTCCTAAGTCCTAAAGCAGTTGTCAGTCTTCGTTAATTTATTTACAATTCTGCTCCCCTTCTTAACCCCTTGCCTTCAATATCCCCCTAGGAAAATAAAAAACCTGGGGAGATGCAAATTATGGTATATGGCTGCAAGCCTCTTGACAGTATGTCTAAGAGGTACTTTCAGTTACCATCCACCCTTATGGATCCAGGTTCTGGAGTTTCTAATACAGCACTGCGGAATAGCGACAGTGTTGTTAGATGTTGAGAAATGCTGTAGAGATACACAACAAGCATTATTCTTAGATGTGGAACATGACTTACAGTGCAATTATCATTTGTCTGTCATACAGCAGTGACTGAAGGTCAGTCACCTATTCTTATCCTTTCTGAATAATCACCTTTTTAGAAAGTGCAGTGATAATAAAAATATGTGAATTTAATAATAATAGTTATATGATAATACAAATAAATGAGTCTTGACCATTACCTGCTGCAATCTCCTGAGTTTTTCTTCATCCGTACTGATGCAATCTCAGTGATATTGAGCAAAGGGGGATAGTGATTTGCAGCTACCTTTCTCCTAATGTCTGCAACTTTCCTTATTTGCCATGAGATGCACATTTCACCTGTCATCAACTCCTATACTTCAGACACCTTTTACAGGGCTATTATTTCCAGTGTGCATGGGGTTGTTTCTTAGAACTTTGCGTTTCTCTTTACTGAGTCTCTAAAGTTTTCTGTTGGTCCAGTCCTCAGTTTTATCCTGTTTCTTCTGGATTGAGTCTCTTCAACTTGTGAGGTCAAGCACTCACCCAACATTGTTGCTGTCCTCAAACTTGTTGAGGGTGTAGTTTGTGTTGTCATCCAGTGTGTAAATTA
Organism: Rhagologus leucostigma; assembly: GCA_013397725.1. Taxonomy (NCBI): domain Eukaryota; kingdom Metazoa; phylum Chordata; class Aves; order Passeriformes; genus Rhagologus; species Rhagologus leucostigma. Next base: position 1,554,249 of record VZTD01002387.1, read on the forward strand.
GGTTACTAAACAATTTTAAAATATTTAAAGCTACTTATTTTTATAGCTATATTTAAAGCTACCACGAATCAACCACTGGGATAATCTGCTTGTTACCAGCTGTTAGCCAGGCACCCAGCTTCGATTTCATGTCAATACAACCAACCTTCACCCTACCTAGAAATCCTTTTTTTCTAGCCCATGTCTCCTCACCTTTCATATGAAGAAACTGTTTGATGTAATATCTTGCTAAAGCCAAGATAGGTTACATCCACTGTCCTTTGCAGCCAGACATTTCATGAGAGTTATCAGGTTGGTCCTATCAAGCATGACTTAGTATTGGTAAATCCATGTTGCATATTCCTGATTTCTTCCTTATTGTGTTCCCTGTCATGTTGCAGGTTCCTGATCTGAGGGTCATAGCATTATTCTGTGTCTCTTTTCCTTGTTTTTTAAAGGACAAATGTAATAATAGCATTTTTACATCCATCAGAGATCTCATCTAATTGCCATGCAAGTTATAGACAATAGACTAATAATTTATTGTGTATTAATTATGCTGGATATTCTCCTTTGTTTGAGTTTTATGCAACTGATTTTTTTTTTTTAATATTGAGGTAAATTTATCCCAGCAATTAATTTTTACACTAAAAGTGTTATTTTGAATGACATTGTGGCTGGTGTTCTGGTTTCAAGGAACTGGTTCTACAAGGCAACTTTGCATGTACAGATAATATAATTTATGTGATTTCTTCATGTGTAGGCTCTCTTCTGTTACTCTACTTTTCTTTTGTGTTTCTTCCCCGCTCCCCACCATGGTTGTTGTCTGTTGTCACCCTGCATGTAGCATTAAAATTTCAGTCTAGGTTCAGACCTCAAGGTTCTGCAGTAACCTGAACACTGTTAATAGATCAAATGGCCTCAAATATTAATTCGTTGTTCTCAAATCATATATATTTCCTGAAAACTCAGTGTTTATACTCTCCTAATATTTTTTGTTATTATTTTCAGAGTCAGTCAAATGACAGGCAGAATTGGTTAGTTTGAAGTAGTCTGCAGCGTACTCTTCCCCTACTCGATTACAATTAATAATTTGCTAGGACGAATATGCTACAAAATACATATTTTGCCTCAAAGATATGCAAAGATCTGTACATTTAAAAATGCATTTCTGATTTTGAACATTTCTTAGAAAGACCTGATTTAAGACATTTTCACAGCGAACTTTGAACTCTTTGAACGATGTTTCCCAAACAGTTGGTAGGTTCTGGTATGGTGCCTCTTTTCAATGGCTTTGCAAACTCATGATGGGGAATTTTGTAAACACTTCCAAACCTGCTTTTCCTGACTTTCACATTTCTGTTGGAATACAGACATCTGTACTTGTAAAGGAAAAACAAAGGAATTTTACCATCAGGACTTGTACCATTTTATCTGTTGTAGGTGTTTGCTTCTCTTTAATTGAGAAGATAGCCAGGCTGCAGGGCTTCTCCAGTTGCAAATGGCCCACAGTATAGGTATGGCCAGAAACCAGATAAATGCCATCCTTAGAAATTTAATTAAATGGTCATAGACATTAATATCTTCTTAAATTGCTTTTATCATTTGTTATAGTTCAATAATCCAGTGTGCACAGATCAAATTCAAGGTGCTGATTTTGGAGTAGACATCCCTCACTCTGGGTTAGTGTTCTCACTGTTAGCAAAATGAATTGATTGATTTGCAAGGTAAGGCAGTAAGATTACACTTGCCTGGCATAGGCACAATAAGCAGATTTCCAAGATGTCTGAAGAGACAGAGCATAATATGAAGAGAAAAAAACTGAAAAAAGTTTAATTTCACTGGGATAGGAAGGGAATTGCTATACTGGGGGCATGGGAAAGATTAAAACACAAAACTAATAGAAGAAATGTGGTGCATAATACTACAAGTAAAAAATCACCTTGAAAATCTCACAGTTTTGTCCTTTCTTGACCACCACTCCCACCCCCTATATCCCTTACAGGAACCCTTGACAGTCATGGAAAAACTTTCCTTCTGGCCAACACTTGGACGTTTTCAGTGTATTTCAGCATTGCTGGCACCTTTCCTAAAAGTGAAAACAGTAGCATTTTTTATAACAAGACAAAAATAAAAAAGGAAACAAGTGTCCTATTCACCCATTTCTCTGTGTGAAGGCTTCACATTTGTGGTTTTAATGCAATTAATCAAAGACCAAATGCATTTGTATTCTCTGAACAGTTCAGGAATACTTCATATTTTCTCAGTGTAGCAGTGTGAAATGGTGCAGGATGCCAATGGTAATAGTTCTGGGAAAGATATCATTCATGCTAGGACAATTCTTATGGGTTTTGTTTTAGATGATGGATTGCACGTCTTCAGTCATTTGCAAGCTAAAGGCTTTATATGTGCTGTCTACATTATCAAATTTCTCACTCAGTTTGAAAGCCACAGCGTTTTAATTGAAAGGCATGCTAGCCCCTCCAGCCCTATCAATGCGTCAAGGTTGTTAGGCTCTGAGAAATAACCTTCCCATTTCAAAAAAATGAACAAATGTTTTTTACCTCAGCAGCCAATGGGGCTGAAAGGTGAACTGGCATACATTCAAGTGCAAAATATCAAACAGTGAACCCTATGCTACAAGAAACTCTTTTAAAATTCACTGACTTGGAAGAGATTGAATATCTTAGGGCTTAGCAATGTGTATCAATGGTGTTAGTCTCCCTAGAACTGCCGTAGAAAAGACTTTCTCCTTTGAGGCTAGCTTCAGTGTACACCAGAGATTACTGGATCTGTTTCAGTAAGAGAAGGGATCAGAGCAAGGGAATTGGGAGTTTGTACAGCAGAAGCTCTCAGATCAGATTGGTGCAGCTTGCCAAATGGTGGCATTTAGTTTAGCTCATATCTCACACAGTTAAACCTGAGTAAGAAGTGAATGCTTTAGGGCCTTGACATAGTGAAATGTCTTAAGATAAGCAGTACGTTGAATTTTAAAACAAAACAGGTACTCTATATATACACTGCTTTTATCAGTGATTGAAAACACTGCCTTTTCCAGTGGTAGGACAGTTACTTATAGAAGGGTGACATATGCATAGTTTACACAATGTTTAGGCATAACTGCTGATGTATGGATTTTGTAGGTAATTAATTTAACTTCACAGGCTGCTGCTGGTGTTCTGGCTCCCCTCTTCTAATCCCTGTTCTGAGGACCTAGCTTTGATAAGTTATTTGCACAGATGCTTTTGGAAAAGTTAAATGCTTATTTTAGTTGAGAGGGAAAAAGACCTGTGCAGATCTCTGAAATGTGAAAGCATTCTTTAAATGGTTTCTTTTCCAAATAAATTTTTTACTGAGTACACATTAACATTTCTAGGGTATATTCAAAGTTTGTCATTATGGCATTTATGAAGATATCATTTTAATGACTATATTTAGATAATAAGGCTGACATGAATTAGGGAGAATGACTATCAATGAGATTGAAATACATCTGGAAAAGAACTAGTTTTTGGACCTTCCCCTAAATAATCTCAAGTATTGCACAATTTAAATTTTAATTAAAAAAAAAGGTCTAAGAACTTTTGACTGCTGTTTTCAGGTGCAATATGAAATTTCATAAGATTTATAGAAACTTATTTACTCTGAAAGTTCAGTTCTGAGATTGTATGGTTGCAAATCGATCTTTCTGGAAAGAAAGACTACGTTTTGTCTCCAAGTCCGGACACTTATTTGAAGAAGCGGTTACTTTATGCTATTCAGTAAATATTCAAGGCACACAGTTTAAATCTGCACTGTTTCAGTCAAGTAAATTTTCTAGATATACACTTCCAGTAATTGTTTGAGATGGACCACTGATATTAAAAGTCATTACCTTTTACTCCTGAAGGCTCTTTTCTATGTTTTTGGTCTTTTTTTTTTGTTTTTGTGGTTTTAATCACAATTAGTATTAGTTAAATTAAATTTATTTCTTCAAAAGACATTTTTTCACTGTATTTTTTGTGATTTATTTCATATTAATGTGAAATTAAAAGTCATCTGCTAGACATGAAGAGCAAGCAGTTGTAGTTTACTGTGAGCCCTTTGTTTTGGCTTTCTTCCTTCCTTTAAATGCAATATAGGTACCTTTTATAGGCTCTATTGTGGTAGATGTCTGATGAACCTTTTTTTTAATGTCTCCCAAGGGAACAGTGAAGTAACTACTTTGGCACATGCTTCTGACCAAATCCTCTGGTTCTATGGCTGCTTGGGCTTTTAAAGAACTTGTTTTCCTAAGTTTTAAAAAGTCAGGATCCTATTCAGTGTGCCCCTGGTGGAATGATAGCCTAGCTTCCAATACCGTAAATCATCAGATCATTGTTCCAGACAGTGAGAAAGTACTGGTGTTAGCTGACTGTATAATAAAGCTGGTTCTAATGGGAATTCATGTTCATCTCATGTTTTTCCAGTTCAGGAAAAGAATACGGAATGAGATACAGCTCCTGTCATGTAAAATTCTACCTTTCTCTTTGATCTATCAGCACCAGTTTTGACCACACCACTGCCAAAAAGGCAAGTCGTGCTCTTTTCCCTGCCTCCAGCTGTCTGTTCTTGCCACCTCTCTTGTGTCAGTGCTAGTGATTGTTCAGCTCTTCTGGGAAAAAATAATAATTTGGGGAGGCAGGTCTAGTTTTTTGTCAGTTCAAGGAACTGACATAACTGGTGAGCTGTGTGGTTTAAGTACTGATATAGGATGTACCCAGCAAAAGAGAAGAAAGTGAGGGCTGTCCTTCTGGTGGCAGCAAAGTGTGAGATTGTGTAAACCTCGATGAAAGTTTACAGCATTAAACAGTTACCGTAAAAAGGTTTGATAGGGATTTGTGAACATTTACTAAACTCTGGAGTTTAGCAAAGGGCAACTGCTTAATTCTGTTGGTATATGCCCTTGTATCCTGCTCTGTTACTTGCATTTTCAGTTTTATTGATTTCTCAAGACTTCTATCAGAACAAGCGAGTTAGATAGTCAGGTGTCCTTTTCTTTGTATGTTTGTATTTGTATGCTGATGCAATTCTTGATTCATTTGTATGTAGGATTTTGCAAGGGAAAACTAAGACTTTGCTTTGGCTCTCAATGTGCTGAAGCTCAATTTTTTTGTGGAGAAGTCAGCAGAAGGAAGAATGCAAATTCTTTCTACTACTCTTGATGCCTTCGGGTGGTACAGTTTGTTTTCAGAGAAGCCTGGTTGTCATGGGAGACACAGTGGGAAATGTAGTGTTTTCAGCTAAAGACATTCTGTAGCATCTTCTGTTGAACTCTGTAATAGTGAGAATATCACTCTATGGACAGAATACTAAATAAATATGTTGCTACTGTTTGTATCAACTGGACTTCTTAAAGTCGTGGTTTGTTACTCTTGGGGTTTTTTTTCTGTTATTGGATACCTAAAGAGTAATAATACTGAAGACTCCAAAATATGTGTGGTTTGAGTCACTAGGTACTAGTCTTTATTAGAGATAGAATTAGAAAACAACAAATTAAAAACACACCCTGAAGCCTCACAGTTGCCTCTTTAGGACAGTTCAGCTTTAGCTAATTTATATGATCACTTTTATCTGTAGTTTGAGGCATTACCCTGCATAAATATGAAATACTGAGAACAGTTGTGGATTTCTAAATAGCTGTCAGGCTGATTTTCAAACCATCAGAGGCTGGGAGAAAGCTTGAGGGATGCTTATCTCTTGCTTTTTCTAGGACCAGCATGAATTGTTTGTTGTAAATGTTGGTTTATAGTCTGTTTTCTGAAATAAAGGACTGCATATGTTTTTTGTTTTTTCTCTCTAGAAGAATGATCAATCCTGTATAGTGTATGCACACAGAAAATTACACAGTGTTGCTGTGCTGGCTTGAAAACTACACTAGAAAATTTTGAAAGTGAGAGAGTCTTCCTCTTTAGTACCCCATCTTCATAGAGGAATTTAAAGTCTCAGGCAACTAAATGTTGAACTTCAGTTCAAATTTTCAAGACATTTGTCTGCAGCAGTTGAGGTTTTTCTCCAAACCTCAATCAAATGTAGGCCAGGAATTTAATTTTTTCCTCCTGCTTATCCAGATACAAATAAATAAGTAATATATGTGTATAAAAGAGAGGGAACATACAATAAACTGCTGTGATGACCCGTTCAAATAAAAGTTGTGTAGAGAAAAAAAAGATTTTTGTTACACTTGGTGATTAGACTTTGTTTGGCAAGTAGAAATAATTAGTTGATGGATCCATATAATTAATTTGAAGAACTTTGTGGAATACTCCTGCAGTAACTGCTTTTTAGTAAAACATAACAAACAAAATTTTTGCTGCACAGAAGTTAATTTATACATTTCCATTTCCTGTATTTAACTTCTTACATGGTTTTCACAGTTTCTTTTAGGCTTCATAAAATTATTTTCTTTTGGCACTAAACTGCCCATTTTTACTTTAAGTTGAGGGCTTTAAAAATTATCTTATTTTCCTAAATTCACAAATTAAAAGATTCTGTGTCATTTAATATTGAAATTGTATCATAGCACTAACTGCTATCTACGTTTGCAAAATCGTACAGAAGTAATTATCATGGTAAAATGGATTCTAAAATCATTGATATGATAATATTTTCTTAGGATAATATTGACTTTTATTTAAAAGTTGGATTTCAGAATTAAAAACTTCAAATATGTTGGTATGTTATCAGCTGGCTGTGAGAGGATTCTGTATCACATTGGGGAATATTAATTTTGCAACAGGACACTGAATGTCAGTGCAGTATAAAACTCTCAAAACTGGTGGTTTTTAAAGTTGATACAATAGACTAATCAAGTGAATTATTTTTGTCAACAGCCTAGGAGTAATGAAGAGGCTAGTCTTGTCCGCTTAAACTGAAACTGGGTTACTGAACTGTATCTTCCTGGTCAGTCGTGGTTCTTATATGAGTGTTCTAGGCAAAGTTTTGCTGTATTTTCATGCCAGCTGTCATAGAAATGAATGATGTAATCTTCACATCCTAAGCAATCCCTAGATGGTGGGGATCTTGAAAGTCTCTTTCCTCTTCTCTAAGTAGTATCTCACAACAGGAGGGATGACTTCATGATGACCCTTAATTAAAGAATAAAAAATTGTTGCTTATTTTAGCCTAATATTGCTAATTGTTAAACATCAGCCACTTCAAATGTAAAAGTGTTAAGTGAAATCAAAACAGGAGACTCAGCTGTAAGATTTCAGCTCAGCACTAGAAGTGAACCAAGTGACTGATCCATCCATGTAATGGTAAGTTCTCTTTATTTGAGGGTCAAAAGGAGGATTTTGTTTAGGCTGACTTAAGCATATTTTCTTGGTTTCCCAAGCAAGACGAAATTTAAAAATCAGAAGAAGTGGGTTTTGTTCCTCGAGATTATGGTTTCAGTAAAATGATTGTGAGGGTATTGATAAGTGGCAACATCATAGAAAATATTTAATACAGTCACGTAACATAACTTTCCTTCAGATAAACTGTGAGTATACCTGTGAACGTAAATTTCCATCAATAGCCAATGTTTTGACTGTGTATGCTTTCACAGAAAGTCCCAGAAACCACAACAAAAACTACCCAACATTCCCCTTCAAAAAAACAACCAACCAACCAGACCAACTAAAATCAAATCTACACTTCCATTATATCTTTGCCTGCAGTAACCAAACTGTAAAAATTTAGACTGAGATATTCCATGAAAGATATTGACTATAGACAGAAACGTTTGAAGAACACGGAGTTAAAATACTTCCATTAATGAGTTAAAATACTGTTTTGAAAAAAAAAAAAAAGAAAAAAGAGATTAGAGAAAAATCTGTTTTCCATCTCTGTGTAATTTAACCTGACAAAACTGACTTTTCCCTAGGCTCATAAGTATCTTATCATAGTGTTAAGGATACCTGTTGGCATTCTGAATATCTTATTAAGCAAATAGTTCTATACAAAATGGAAAGAGAATCAAATCAGCCAGCCATCTGACAGTATGGAAAATATCTTTGAACAATGATGATAAGATTCTTGCTGAACTTTTTGACAGCAAAATGATAGATTCCTACCTTGGTCTCCATCTATAGCAAAAGTAGTGGCACTTCCAGAGGGTAGATCAACATAACAGAGGTTGGAATGCTAAGTTACAGGCTGCGTTTTTACCTTTGCTAGTCATGTAGCATTTGACTGTGGGGAGTTCGGTGCCTTTAAATTATGGTAGGATATTCAGCAAAAAGACATAAATTTCATTTTGGGTTTAGATTTGGTAGTGGGGTTTTTTTT